>CAUYON010071432.1:0-26819 GCA_963573935.1 Arctocebus calabarensis
TTGCTGTGAGCCATTAAGCCATGGCACTCTACCACGGGCTAAAATGTGAGACTGTCTCTAACCCCCCCCCCCCCTAAAAAAAATATTTAAAATAAAAAAATAAAAAAAAAAAAAGAAAAGGCAGGGGAGTCGCCCTGCAGCTTCGACCCGGCGCTGCTGGAGTTCCCGGTGTGCCCGCTCTCCAAGAAGCCGCTCAGATATGAAGCATCCACAAATGAATTGATGAATGAAGAGCTGGGAATTGCCTATCCAATCATTCCTGGAATTCCTAATATGATACCACATCAAACTAAGAAGCAAGAAGAAATGGAACAACACTAGGTCATACTTTTTAAAAAAGCCACCACAACAACTAAGTTTTCTTAATACCATTTACCTTTTAAAGCAGAGTGGTGGGTAATAAGTGGAGGAGAAAAATGTTTCTGTTTCTTCCTACATTGACTGTTCTTATTCCTCTGGTCTCTTTAGCAGGACTGTTTTACTCAGCCTCTGTGGAAGAAAACTTCCCACACGGCTGCACTACCATAGCTGGTCTTTGCTTTTACAGTCTGCTGCTGCCGGGCACCATACCAGTGTATGTGTTCTTCCATCTCTGGACTTGGATGGGTATTAAACTCTTCCGGCATAATTAATGGAACCTGAGCCAAGATGGTATATATATATACATATATATTGATATGTCCTGGGTGTCTATCTTTGAACGTTCAACTGAGTGGAGATGTTTTAGTTTTCGGACAGATGCTTTTGCCTTGCTAATGTCCGGCTTAGGACTATGGGAGGCTAACGCTGCACAAGCTTCTATTATTATCCCCTTGTTCTGCCTTTGCTTTCTGAAGGTTCTGACTTAATTGTTGTATCAGGAGAAACATTTTGGCAGTGTCTTGTTGGACATTAAGCTATCTGATGAGTAGTTCTTACTCATCTATTATTTAGTCATTTGAAATTTTGTTTGTCTAGCGTTAAGGTATTAGGTAAAGTCACCAGTAGAGAACACTGAAATAATTCCACAGGAGCTATGTTGGAAGGTGTTTGCACTGTTGTGATATAAAACCATAAAATAAAATGGAAATTTCATGTACTTAGAAAAAAAAAAAGAAGTAACTGTGGTGCTAATGGTGAAAATGATGATGTTACCAAGTTAGAACAATATATATCATCATCCCTATTGTCTAGAAAAGAGATTCCTTCAAGTTTTGACTTCCTAGCTCAATGCTACCTAGAAATAAATAGGCTAGGTCTTGAACTCAGGATTTCTAAATAATGCTCCTATTCAGGGCAGCACCTGTGGCTCAAAGGAATACGGTGCTGGCCCCATATATCAAAGGTGGTGGGTTCAAACCCAGCCCCAGTCAAAAACTGCAAAAAAAGCCCCCCAAACAAACCAAAAAACCTCCCATTCATTCTCCTTTCCTTCATCAATCCACCTTCTCATTCATGAGTTTATTCACATTGATAATGGTTATGAAATATTTGAGGACCTACTTTGGCTAGGCCAGTTCCTCCCAAATTTTAATGCCTATTTGAAATATCTTGGGATCTTTTTAAACTACTTATTCCTTCCAGCCTGCCAACCTAGATGTTCTGATTTAATTGGTATGGGCTGTGATGATGTGGGCATCAGAATTGTTTCAAAAAGCTCCCCAGATGATTCTAACACTCTTATGTAATAAAATTAGGAATTCACTGTGTTGGCCCTTCTTTAGGAGCTAGTAATAAAAGATGACCCAGGAAAACTGACACCATTAAAAACTGTAAGAAAACTGAAGGTGCAAAGCTCATCCTTCTGCCCACAAGTATACAGAGAAAACATTTAAGCACGGGGACCAACATTTGCAACATCCAGGGAATATATAAAAGAAGTTGCTAAATTTTATAGTCCCTTAGAATGTCTATTCTTTCTTCCGTAAGGATCTGGGGAAAAACATGGCAAAATGGAAAAAAAAATGTCTGGAGTGCCTTATACTCATGTGAAGGACAAAATATAAATACATGTCCCTTCTACGTTCAAAACACAAAGTAAAATAGTAGATGTGAGTAAATTGCAACTGAATTAGCACCTCCCAACAGGTGCTCTCCAATTTAGGCTTCTTTTTATGTTGGGCTTCAGACTTTGATGTAATGAGAGGATTTCAGAATTCACTTTGAGAATTCTTCTTTTGCTTGGATTCACATGGTTAAATGATCAGAGACCACATTTGATTTTACGCTAAAAACCTCCGTTAATTTGGTGCGAAGTAGGCACTCTTGAAACCTCAGGGAAATGAGCCAGTGAGGGTTTTCCTTACCAGAGCGCAGCGCTAAGGGTGAGGCGGGGCTGAGCTGGCAGGCGGCTGCGGGTTGCAGCTCCAGGTGCTTCTCCTCTCGAGAGTCCCCAAAGTCAAGGCAGATTAGCAACCAGGCTTCAGTTTCTGTCTCACTGAACCCTAAGGAATCTCTAGACTGAAGGATGTTTCAGAAAGAGCAATATCAAGGCATCATCACCCAAGCATAGTATGAGACTAGGATAATAAAGATTCTCCTTTTTGAACTTGGCTGAAGCTTGAACACGTTTGCTCCGCAAAAGAATGCATTAGCAATTGGGGGCAGCTGCTCTGTGGCAGGGGCTACAGGCAACAACTCAGAGGCAGAACAGATATTTAGATCTAATCTGCATGTCCAGTAGCATTTGTTTTCACACATGCCGACACATTAGATATTAATTTGGCCTGTGAGGTCGTGGCATTGAAAAGAACATGAAGAGATCTCAGGGCTTTCTGTTTCCCTGCTCAATTGGGGCTGCGCTAGCTAGGATCGTGGGCCTCCTCATTACAGATCTGTGCTTCCCGCCCCTGGCAGCGGTGTCTGAGTGGAGTCCAGCGGACGGATGCTCAGTGCAGTTCGGAGTGACCAGACAGGCATCGTGACTCCGAAGGACACACTGCGGCCAGGCAGGGACGGGCTCTGAGCCCCGTGTGGAAGGAGCAGCAGGGCAGTTTGGCTTTCTTTGTTTTCTGTCTTTATCATTTTTCTTTCTTATGCATCATTTTCTTGTCTATTCTTTACAGAACTTGAATTTCTTGTAGTCATGCATTATAGGAGAAATAGCTACTACGTGGCTGTCATATTTATGCACATCATCTCATTTAACTCCACCTGTCAGAGACATGTATTATCACCTTCTCAGCCCAAATCCAGGCGATTTCCCTGCTGCTTCTTACAGCACATTCCATTTTATATCTTAGACTGAGGCGATGTTTTGCCTATTTGCCCCTCTGGCCTGTGCTTCTGTGCTTTTGGAGGGTAGACACAGTGTTTTTCTTTGAACTATTGCTGCTTAGTTCAACAGTTTCACATAATGGTAGGTGCAGCGTGTAATGATACATGTAGTTAGAAATGCATTGCCTAGTGTTTGCCCAGGATAAATATTAACTGGGTAGTCTACACAAGCTTCCACACAATTATAAATTGTTCAACCTGGGAGTCTAACTACAAAGCTCCAACTTGAGGTCCCAGGGCTCTTCCTGCTCTTGCCTACTCTCTTTTGATGAAAATGAAGTCCAAAATAAAACGTTACCGCACATCTTCACAACTTGCAATTGAAGGAGCTGTCCAGATTTTGTCTTCTAACACATGGAATCAATGGCGTCAAATGGAAGTTATGAGTTACATTTGTCTGTTACAGAACCATGAAATTAGATGGTTCTCAGGGAACTCTTATAAAAAAGTAGTAAAGATTCCTCCTCAATATTTTGGTTTAGGTTCAAGAGATATAAGGCATGCTAACTCTTTCAAACTTAAAAGAGAAACAAAGTACAAAATGTTATGGTTAAGTTCATATTCTGAAAAATAATAATAATTAAACTATATGCATTTAGGCTTACATGGAGTGTCAGTGCCCTGTCATCTTGTTACTTTAAGGCTTTGTAACTTATGTGATACCAAAGTCAAAATTAAAGGTCAATGCTAAAGGTCAAAATGGCCCAGAAAATTTTCACAGTTCAATTATAATGCTAAAAGGTGAGCTGCCTAGGACATCTGAAATTCAACTCATCGATCTACTTACAATATTTTGGTGAATACAAGAAGCCCCAAAATATCAATTTCATTAAGGGAAGTGAAAAGCAATTTCAGGCAAATATATATTTTGAGTCTGAATTATCTAGATAATATCTTCAATTATCTATAGTAATTCCCCTGCATAGATAGAGATACTAAACTGTTCTGTGAAGATTTATGCCTCTGTTTGCACTATAATAGGAAAGTTATAATATATATATACATAAAATATACACACAAACATATACATATGTACAAACACACATATACATATATAAAATCTAACTAGGAGAAAAGTCATAATGGGAAAAGAGCAACCTATAAATAATTTTCGATATTGAATGTGCTGATTAAGGAATAAAAAATTATTAGAGACAGGGTTAGTATGAGACATGATTTTTCAGCTGCTGTACTTCTGTTATTTCATTAGAATGAGAGAAGCAGGAATTCAGAAGAATTGAAACCGCTCCACCCAAAATGATGTGGGTAATTAGTGAAATCCACACTTGTCTGAAACACATTATTTCAGGGGCTATTGAAATTCAATCTTGAAAATACTTCAGTACAGTTTGAATATTTTCTACAGAAATTTGGGGCAGTCTTAATGTGGTGGGGTCTAAATGGTGGCAGCAGCTTGATTATACATGGAAACCAGAGAATGCAGAGAGCAGGAAGGACTTGGTCCTGCAATCCTGGGGCTTTCAATATGCCCCATCAGCTGGTCTGGCAATTCCATAGCCACTTACCTTCCCCATCCTAATGCCTCTTTCTGCTGGTCATTTTAATTGCATTTCATCCATTTAAGAGTAGCGAGGGATGGAATAGTCACACAGCAATATGTATGTACTGCCTACAACATGCAGGTACTATACTGGTGCTCAGAATTCTCAACGATCAAAAAGTTCTTCATTGTGTGATAGTATCTTAGATGGGGTTTGGCTACAAAACAAAATAGATGCAAAAAAGTTTAGGGAAGAGTGTTATTGGCAAGAATGTTATTAAGCTGATAGATTGGACTTGAAGTTGGATATGTTGGCACATGATAAAAGGAAGCTATGGATTGGAATACAATCTGGAGCTCAAAGAGATGGGAGTTTGCAAGTTCATCACAGTGAGAGCAGAAAAGCAAAGGAAACTCCAGGCACAGAATGATTGTTCAGTTGGAGAAGTTATGGGTGACAATGGTTTCATGGTGTGGTCCAGGAATAGAGGGTGAAAATAGAATGAAGGAAAAGATTATAAGAATTGAGGAAGCCACGGAACAGAGAGAGCATTATTGTCCAAGGGGCTGGTAAAGTTAAGCTGAAGAGTGTATGGTGCACGTTGTCTGTAAAACATGGAGGCTTTGCACCTCCAAGCTTATAAAAAGCAGCTCTAAGTATCACCCATATGGCTCAAAAACTCTAACATTATCTTCCTAGGAATAGTTTCACTAAAATAAGTGCTAAAGAATACAACCTATTACTATATTTGTGTTAATTATGACAATCCTTGTTCTGGAATTCTAACATATGCAAAGAGAAAATGTACAGAAAAATAATGCCCTCGAAGTAGTGTTTTTAAAGTTAGTGGTTCCCTTTCTTATTAAATGCTTTATTTTGATAGACTTCCAATATAATTTAAAAAATTCACATAATACTGTGAACATGTTAAATGTCACTAATAGTAAATTTTGTTGCCTATTTTTGTATTATAATAAAAAAAAATCCTCCCTTACCTGCCCCAAGTAAATAATTTTGTTTCTACAGCCCAGAAATTCGGATTAGCTTGATATAAACACCAATTTATTTCTGTTGCTATTATTTGACATTCAGTTATTGCATATTAAATGAGTAAGGGAAAAGAGGAGTTTGGCTTTCCTTCAAATTTAGTTCAAGTCAGTACATATTGATTGAATTTCTAGTAGATTCTAGGAATAGTGCTAAGTCTTGCATGGGAGGCCACAGCAACCACCAAATAGTCCCTGTCTCCTCCCTAGGAGCCCATAGTCTAATGATAAACAAAGGGATATCAATAAACATATCTCTTAAGAAGCATGCCTTGGTTAATGATTACAACATGGGCTCCAACAATTTGTTTTGGTAGAGGGAGAAGGGGGAGACTGAAACAATCTTGTTCCTTATTTCCAGAGCATTTTTGAAGAGGAAGCCAAACAATGCTAATTTAAATTTCCCATCTAAATAAATTAGTTGGATCATAAGAAACTAGATAGCCACTACATAGAGAGCCAATGAATTGCAGAGAATTTTAGACAAAGTTTTTGTCACACAAGCCCCATTTTTTCAGCTTAGGTATAACAGCATTTAAAGAAATTAGAGACAGTTTTTAGAATCAGAACAAGTGCAAACATATTGCAACATCCTTTCCCCCCATACTCTCCAAGTTTCAAATGGATTCAGCCTCAGGGTTACATATTGCCTAATTCAGATAAATCTTTGTCTTTTTGTTTTCCTATGATCAAAATCGAAGTGAAATGAACTTCCTGTGTTCCCTGTTGCCTTTTCACCTGATCTTGAAGACTTTGTGCTTTTGCTTTCAATGAAACAGAGTTTCTACTCCAAAGGAAATCAGAAAGCATCAAATGTTCTGATCCACAAGTCTATATCTATTTCTTGTGCCCATACCATGCTGTTTCGGTTACTATAATCTTGTAGTATAGCTTGAAGCCTGGAAAAGTGATGCCTCCTGCTTTGTTTTTATTACATAAGGTTGCCTTGGCTATTTGGAGTATTTTGTGGTTCCATATGAGGTGTAAGATGATTTTTTCTAGATCTTAAAAAATGGCATTGGATAGATCAGAACAGAGAACCCAGACATGAAATCATTCTCATATTCCCATCTGACTTTTGACCCAGCATAAAACTATACACTGGGTAGGCTGATGCCCCCCGCTTTGATTTTATTACTAAGAATTACCTTGGCTATATGGGTTTTTTTATGGTTCCTTACAAAATGAAGAATGAGTTTTTCCATTCTCATGGAAAGTATGATGTTGGTATTTTTTTTAATAATTTTGTTGAATCATAATTATGTACATTGGTGCAATCATAGGACATGATTCATATACATTCAGAAATATTTTGTTCATACTGTTACAGATAGCCTTCATGACATTTTCTTGATTTATAAAGACATTGATACTCTACCTTTAATAAGTTTCACCAGTACCCTGCTAAGATGCACCGTAGGTGTGTTCCCACTAACACAAGTATATTCTTAAAGACATTATCCATGACTTATACACAGCAAATGTTCAACAAACGTGTGATGATTAAATACAAAATAGCCACATGCATTAAGGTTATTACTATAAGCAGATTTAGTATTCTTTACGGCAGTCCACACCAATTAATCATGATACATTTATCGTTCTACATTACTAAATGAAAGACTAATGAAATTCTACCCCTATACTAAAGAAACAGAGTAAGTCTTCACAATAATTTAGTAATCCTACTTTCATCTACACAGAAACTGATTTTAAAAAGGCTAGAAGCAGTCTTTGTTAAACATAATTTTAGTCTTTTCCTTTTTTCTAATATCTTTAACTATGAAAGACTCATTCCCAATTATAACCTATTCTTCTTTCTCCCCAAGAGTTATTTATATAAGCACTGTCAAATGCAAGGTGTATAGTTTTTATTTGACAGAATCTATAAAATAAGTCTCCCAAGGGTACTTAAATTTGAGTAATATTTTGACTTTATACTTTTGCATTTCTTACTTTGCTTCTTGATCTCCTCTTTCCACCAACCAATTTCATGAATCGATTGTATTGCTCTTCCTGATTTGAGAGATCTCTAATTTTTCTGATTTCTTCTTCTCTTTTCCTTCTCTCTTCCTCTTCAGCTTGTTTCCGCTGATCTTCTTCTTTCTGTCTTTCCTGCTCTTTTTGTTGTTGCAGTTTCTTCCATGCCTTTGTTTGCTGCTTCCTCAATGCTTGTTTAGCTTTAGATGAAAATACATAAACATCAGTTATCTGTTAAGAGTTAGAATTTTGGGCTTGGCACCCATGCTCAGCAGTTAGGGCACAGGCCACGTGCACTGGGGTTGGGAGGTTCAAACCCAGCGCAGGCCTGCTAGACAACAATGACAAAACAGGCAGGTGCCTGGAGTCCCAGCTACTTGGGAGGCTGAGGCCAGAGAATCACTTAAGCACAAGAGTTTGAGGTTGCTGTGAGCTGTGATGCCACGGCACTTTACCCAGACCAACATAGTGAGACTCTGTCTCAAAAAAAAAAAACAAAAACAAAGAAAGAGTTAGAAGTTTGTAGGAGATAAAAGTAAGTAAGAGCTTTAAAATTATTTTCAACTAGGCCACGCACAGTGGTTTACACCTACAATCCCAGCACTCTAGGAGGCTGAAGCAGGTAAATTGCCTGAGCTCAGAGGTCAAGACCAGCCTGAGCAAGACCAAGACTCTGCCTCTAAAAATAGCTGGGCATTGTGGCAGGCACCTGTAATCCCAGCTATTTGGGAGGCTGAGGCAAGAGAATGGCTTGCGCCCAGGAGTTTGAGGTTGCTGTTAGCTATGACACCACAGCAGTCTACCCAACAAAGTCAGACTGTTTCCAAAAAAAATTATTTTCATCATCATGAGTTGTCTGTCTATATAGCTGCTCCTCTGAGTTGTTTACACAGGATTAGCTTCCACTTTAGGGATCTTTAATTCCCTGAACTCAAAACTTTTTGAATTAAAATCTATGAACTATTCTGACATACTCATTTGATTTTAAAAATTTAACAGAAATGATCACCTGTAGTGCTAACTTTCTTGGCCGAATGTGTCTTTGTACTGGTTTTAACTTTTTGCTGTACAGTTTTCGCTTTAGTCAACTTTTCTTTGCTTTCTTTCATCACCTGCTGTTCTTTTTGTTGCCATTTTTTACTGGCTGACTGGAGAGCCAAAAGACGAAGTTGTAATTCAGATAGCTCCTCTTCATCTTCACCAAGTTTCTTTAAAGCAAAAAGAAACAGTTAAAATTTTTTTAATTCTGTAAGTAAACCTCAAATATTTCACCAAGTCAAATCTTCAAGTTTAGAATTTAAACTCAGTTTTAAGGCAATTATTTAAAAGTCAAATATAGATAAAATAAGGAAACTAATTTACTTACCTGAGCCCAAGTCTCTAATTTATTGCCTATAATAATAACAGAAGATCAATCTGTGGAAGGTACATTTATATACGCAAATATGCAGGGCTGGGGAGAGTACAACTGACAGAACAGGAGAAGGCAAAAAGGGAAAACTAGGAGTTAGAGATGATCATTTAAAAGGTCTCCCTTGGCTCGGAGCCTATAGCTCAAGCAGCTAGAGCACCAGCCACATATACCAGAACTGGCAGGTTCAAATTCAGCCAGGGCCTACCAAACAACAATGACAATTACAACCAAACAAACAAACAAACAAAAAAAAAAAATAGCTGGGCGTTGTGGCGAGCACCTGTAGTCCTAGCTACTTGGGAGGCTGAGGCAAGAGAATCCCTTAAGCCCAAGAGTTTGAGGGTGCTGTGAGCTGTGACACCCCGGCACTCTATCCACGACAACATAGTGAGACTCTGTTTCAAAAATAAATAAATAAATAAATAATAAAAGGCCTCCCAACCCTAAGTGTGTAAAAATCTGTTAGCAAATATAAGAAATCAAGAGGTGGTACCTATGGCTAAGTGGGTAGGGCGCCAGTCACATATACAGAGACTGGTGGGTTTGAACCCAGCCTGGGCCAGCTAAAGCAACAATGACAACTGCAACAACAACAACAAAAACATAGCCAGGCATTGTGGCAGGTGCCTGTAGTCCCAGCTACTTGGGAGGCTGAGGCAAGAGAATCGCTTAAGTCCAGGAGTTTCAGGTTGCTATGAGCTGTGACACCGCAGCACTCTACCCAAGGCAACTGCTTAAGACTCTGTCTCCAAAAAAAAAAAAAAGAAGAAGAAGAAGAAGAAGAAATCATGAATCCAGGAGGGAAGGAATAAGAATACAATGGTTCCAAAATCGTGGGACTTTACTAGCCTCACATGTAACAGAGAGAACAGATACACTAACATCAAGACTCAAATTTGCAAACTTTCTTTTCTTATATATTTTTAAATTGTTTAAATTACTGTTGAAGATAAAAATCTATAGACATGAAGCTACAGAAGTCTATCTAAATATTTTAAATATTTTGACTACACAAGACTTTTTCACAGAAGCTAAAGTAGGAATATTAAAAGCAGATGTTTGAGAATATTTTCAAATTGAAATAACTTAATTTTTCATTTAATTCATTTTTCTACCTTTTTTGGGATAATTTTTAAAATTATTCTCTATATTAAAGTTAAAATATAACTGAATATGTCAGGTTCTTAAGCAGAGGTTTTCTTGTTTTTTCTTTTTTTTTTTGAGATAAAAGTACCACTCTGTTGTCCTGGGTAAAGTACCATGACATCACAGCTTATAGCAACCTCAAACTTTTAGGCTCATGAGATCCTCTTGCCTCAGCTACCCAAGTAGCTGCAACTACAGGTCCCCACCCCACCACGCCCAGCTTATTTTTCTGCTTTTAGTAGAGACAGGGTCTCACTCTTGCTCAGGCTGGTACCTGAACTCCTAAGCTCAAGGGATCCTCTGCCCTCTCCTTTCTAAATGCTAGGATTACAGATGAGAGCCACTATGCCTGGCAAAGCAGAGGTTCTTAACTGGAGTCCATGGAATTTTTTTTTTTTTTTTAAGGCAGAATCTCACTGTGTTGCCCTGGCAAGAGTGCAATGGTGTTACCGTAGCTCAGTGCAACCTCAAACTCCTGGGTTCAAAAAATTCCCCAGCCTTCCTCCCAAGTAGCTAGGACTGTAAGTGCATACCACTACGTCCAGCTAAGTTTTCTATTTTTTGTTGGCTGAGCTGGTCTCTTGCTCAGGCTGGTCTCAAACTCCTGAGCTCAAGCAATCCTCCCACTTTGGTCTCCCAGAGTGCTACGATTACCAGACTGAGTCCATGAATTTTAATGGAGGGGAGGCTCCTTGGGCGTCTCCAAACCTTAAGTTAAGCGCAACACTATGGATTTTTTTTTTTTTTTTATTATGTGTGTACAGAAGTGTGTATAGAAGGGAAAGAAGGAGTCAAGAGAGTCTAAGATTCCAAAAGGTTCACTTATCCAATAACTGTTTCTTACAGGTGAACTGTAATTACACTTTTTCTAAAATACATTTAAATTATTTCTATTCTTAAGAATAAAGAAAACAGTAGATTCTAACTAATGGTTTCATCTGAATATAAACTACCGTAAACCCCTGATTAAACTACCACCAGACACATCAGTGCTTTAGTTTAACCAAACCAGGATGTAGTTACCCTTTCCACTTGTTGGGAAATAACATGTAAACCCTAACTCACTTAAACATACTTAATTCTATTGCTTGCTCTCAAACTCATGAGCTCAGGCAATCCTTAGTGCTAGAATTATAGGCATGAGCGACTGTGCCCGGCCCCTTTTTGCTTGGTACTAAAATTCCAGAGCTGTGCTATCCAATATGGTGACCGTACAGCTATTTATTTTTATTTTTTTTAAAGCTAAGGTGTCACTCTGTGCCCCAGGCTGGAGTACAGTGCCATGATCACATCTCACACTAACCTCAAATTCCTAAGTTTAAGTGCCCTTCCTGCGTCAGCCTCCCTAGCAATTGGGCCTATAGGTCCACACTATGTCCAATCAATTTTCTTATTTTTTATAGAGAATAGGTCTTACTATGTTGCCCTGACTGGTCGCAAACTCCTGGGCTCAAGCAACCCTCCTACTTTAGTCTTCCAAAGTACTGAGATTACAGTCATAGGCCACCCTAGCTAGCCCACATATGGCTCTTTAAATACAAATTAAAACTGAATTTTAAAATTTGTTCCTTAAGTCACACTAATCACATTTCAAGTCCTTAATGGCCACAAGTGGCTAATAGCTACCAAATTAGAGAGTGCTATTAACGAATACTTCCATTATTGTAGGAACAATGGAAATTTAATTTAGCTAAAATAAAGGTATCATTACTGTTCCAGTGAGACTTAAAAGTCTGATTACTTTTTGCAGTTACTCCCTTTGGGATGAGAAATGATTCTATTGCATAACTCTAAGCTACCTGAAGTAGCTTCTTAAACAGCAAGAGTACTTGGGTAGGAAGAGTCAGAGAATCTCATTCAACTATTTGCTGTGGCTCTTAATTTCTAATAATAATAACTTGGCAAGGCCCTTAATTTACTGAAATGAATTTTACCTAATCTATAAAACATACATAATGTCAATTTACTTCACAGGGTAACTGTGAGGATATTAGAAATTATGTGTTGGGTGACGCCCGTAGCTCAGTAGGTAGGGTGCTAGACACAGATACGGGGTTCAAACCCAGCCCGGGCCAGCTAAAACAACAATGACAACTGCAAAAAAAAAAAAATAGCCGGGCGTTGTGGCGGGCACCAGCTACTTGGGAGGCTGAGGCAAGAGAATCCCTTGAACCCAACAGTTTGGTGTTGCTATGAGCTGTGAATCCATAGCACTCTACTAAGGTGACAGTTTGAGACTGACTCAAAAAAAAAAAAAAAAAAAGGAAATTATGTGTTATATTATCACTCCTAAATTGAAGACTATCTTTTCCTAAAGTTCCCTGGTGCTAAGAATCATTTCAATTTACATATAAATACAAACTGAAGTCTCAGTAGAAGAAACTAAGTATTTCAGATCTCTAATTCAAGAAAGAAAAAGCTTGGATTATCACATGCCTATTATATGTCAAATACAGTTCTTGTTACTTCTATACATTATTCTACTCAAGCCTCACAACAACCTGGAGAACAGACAACATTTAACTCATTTTGCAGAAAAGAAAATAAAGGCAAGGAAAGGCTAAATAATTTATGCAAGGTCACTCAACTAATAAGAGGAGTAACTAGAATTTGATACCAGGATAGGGTCTCCCTAACTGCAAAGCTTTCCCACATACGATAATACACAAAAAATAGAATATCCTGGAATCAAAAAAGTTTTAAAACACAAACAATAAGATCATCTGTGAGTATGTATGACACTTTCATTAAGTATAACTTGCAGAACCCAGAGGAAATAGACTCCAAGATGTCTCTCTAGAATTTATCTTTAAGGTCGTTATATCAATGATGAAAAACAGTGAAAAGCAAAACAGAATTTTCCTTTCAAAAGAACAGACTAAAGCAATGCAATAATGGGCTTACAGAGACATCCAATTCCATAAAATAGCATCTTACCTTTTCAGATAGAATATCTGAGGTACTAATTCTTCTTGTTAAATTTTGTTCTTTATCTTCTAATCCTTTAAAATAAAATAGCATCTTTTGAATATGCTAAAGACAGTTACAATATATGTTAAATAAAATGACACTATATAATATTTAGTAGTATTTTTAAAGGGTATCCTCAAAGGGTCTCATTTTTTACATCTCTCAACTAAAAGGGAAAATTACCCTTAAAGAGAATAAAAATCTCAACATGTCTCCTATTAGGCTCGATTCTGAAACTTATGAGGCAAAATACTAAATAAATTAAAACCATACTTTGATAAAATGACTTATGAACTAAAAATAATCATTTCAAATAAAAATAGAATTTATAAAGTAGATATATAAGCAAAGCTTCTTTATCAAGTAGATTATATACCGACAGAATAATGATTAAATTAATCCAGTCTTCTAAAGTTACAGTGAATTCAATATTTAGAGACTGTATTGAACTTGTGCATCAAAGAACTAGTCTTCTATGTATCTAGATATGCATCAGCAAAGGCAGTTTAAGTATCAACAAAACTAAGTTCATCCGTGTTTTCTAGAAATCTAGCTGTAGGCCCAGATTTCTGATGAAGCAGTGTACAAACTCGTACACTGATCTACAACATGCTTACAAATCACAGAATAAGGAATAGTACATTTTCAACAGTATTAAGATATTTTTGTAATTAAAACAGATGAAGTCAAAAACGTACCAACCTTTCAAGATGACATAAATGAAGTTGCAAAGTTAGGATCTAACCTCTAAGTCTAAGTTTTTTCCTGAATACCACACTCACCACTGTTCCAAACATTCTAAACTGATTGCTCAAGTCAATCTACTGGTGAAAGAATATGTAACTTATTCAGTAAGGAGAGAAATGACTCATCAAGTACCTTAGTCAAAGTAAACAGAAGGCAATGACCAAATTTCACAACAGATGAGTTCTGCTACATGAGTTATTCGGTAAATGTGAGTTTGCTGCAACATGATTGGTATGTTAGAAAATAATGTGAATACCACAAATTTTATATCTACTTATACATGATTTGTCTCAGAGAAACACTAAGATTGCAGAAAGTGATCTAAGCCTTGTAGGAATACACAAACCACACATACTTCAAATACCTCCCATGGTTCATGGTGTATGTTATGTGTTACACCCATTCTCATCTGGTTTACAACTTACTGTCTGATTTCAGATAATACTCCTTACTCTGAGCTTGATGATTCACTTCATAACAACTCAAAAGCTACACAGCACACTTTATAGATGTTTTTAGCATCAACTGACATTCGTTATAATATTTCGAACATTTTTAAACTATTTAACATGTAAAGCTACACAATCATTTTTCTTCGACTCCGATCTTTTTCCCAGGGCCACTGACAAAGTTTGAGTGTTGTTCCTCTAATTCTATTTTCTCAATAAACTCTGGTTTTGATTGAAAGATAATGCAGTGTGCTGATACTTCGGAATGCATTTTACCTTCAAAAAAACGAGAATAGTAATGACTACTAGATGAAAATAAGAAAAAAATGAAGACAACCTTTCAATAATGAATACAGAAAGCAATACATTTTTTCCTATATAAGAAACTTAAAAGTTTCATTAGGTCATGAGAAATCTATTAGTTGATTAGGATCTCACTTGTCTATTAAAAATGTCAGCACTCCCCTTTAATGTAGCCCAGAGGCAAGTATTCATTAACCTAGCAGGTACCTTATGAGTACAATGCTACCTTAAAAACAAGAACCAACCATAAATTTCAGACAACAAACTTTACAAAAGATTATAAATGCAGGCTGTTTAAACTAACTGAATGGGTGGACACTGTCCTACCACTATAACAATAAAGTTATCTCAATTTTTACTCAAAACCTACTCCAAAATGAAAACTGGTCTTATATAGTCATACAGTATTTAAAATACAAGGTGCCCCTGAAGTCACCACACATAGGGAAAATGATAAATTGTAGCTAAATATACCTTTATTTGCAAAATATTCACCACAAAATTTTACAAAATATTCTCTGTACATTGGCTAGGTTTCCGTAAAATTTTGCAGTGAATATTTTGTAAATAAAAGTACATTTAGGCTCGGCGCCTGTGGCTCAACGGGATAAGGCGCCAGCCACGTACACCTGAGCTGGCAGGTTCAAATCCAGCCTGGGCCCGCCAAACAACAATGGTGGCTGCAATCAAAAAATGGCCGGGCGTTGTGGCAGGTGCCTGTAGTCCTAGCTACTTGGGAGGCAGAGGCAGGAGAGTCACTTGAACCCAGGAATTGGAGGTTGCTGTGCGCTGTGATGCCCCAGCACTCTCCCCAGGGTGACAGCTTGAGGCTCTGTCTCAAAAAAAAAAAAAAAAAGTACATTTAGCTACAATTTCCCATTTTCCCTACATATTGCAACTTTAGGGACAACTTTTAGGGCACCCTCAATTATTATCTGAAACTCTAATGTGAGCTGGAGATAAAAGTCATCAGCACACAGATGGCAGTAAAAAACTAATAATGAAAGATTAAGGAGTTACACAAGAAAATTCTAGAAAAAAATCAGAATGTTAAGAAAATTCATATGCACAATATTACAGAAACTCTAATATTTCAAGGTAACAGAAACATCACTGAACATAGTAGAGATGTCTACCCTCTATAGAAAATTCTCAATATTGCTGCCAAAGTGATCCTTTAAAAATATAAAACAGATTATATCAGTCAAGATCTTGTAAGAGGTACCCCATTTCACTCAGAACAGAAAAACCAGAGTTCTTACAAGGCTCTATGAGATCTGCTCCTGCCCAATCTCTTTTCTCCCACTATTCATCCTCTCCACTCTTGCCTTTAGTATCATAGGCCTCCTCCTGCTAAGGGTGATCCTCAAACTTAGTATGTGAGAAAATCAGCATGTGTTAAAAATCAAAGAAGGGCTGACTGTATACAGATTGCTGGGTCCCATTTCCAGAGCTCATAATTCGGTGAGATCTAAGGCCCGAGAATTTGCATTTCTATTAAGTTCGCAAGTAACACAACCCCCAATAACTTGGAAAATCACTTCTCTAGCCATTCTCTTTACCTAGGAAAGTTTTCTTCCAGATGTCCATTTGGCTATTCTCTCACCATCTTCAAAGTCTTTGTTTAAAGTTCATCTTCAAATTGAAGCCTATGCTGACCACCCTATTGGTGCTACAACCTGTGCCCCCATTCACTTCCTACTTAACCTGCTATACTTTTTCATAGCAGTTAATTTACTCATCATGTTAAGTGTCTGATCTTCTAAAATGTAAGCCATGCACGAAGACATAAATGATTACATATTATGATTATACAAAGTTATTACATATTTTGTTCACTAACTTATTTCCAAGAGCCTGGAATAAAGGGCTCAACTAATTTCTGAATGAATGATAGAATGAAATGAAAAACATCAACTGAATTTTACTATTAGGTCATTTAATAAAAACCCAGCCATGGTAGTTACAGTATTGCAGTGGGGGCAGAAAAGCAGACTGTACCGGGTTATTGTGGGATTGGGAAATAAAGTGAGAGTTAACACAGACCAGCCATTCCAGAAGGCATAGAGAAAAGATGAGAAATACTTCACTTTATAAATTTAAAGGAGAACAAAGGATGATTAGGAGATGGATAGAAAATTCAATTATGTTTATGAGAACTCTCTAAAGATAAAGTGGTTAAAGACAAAGCAGAAAGCAGAATACCATGTAGAACAAGGTCCAAGAGAAGGTGGAAGAAGTTAGAGCCAGGAATATAGATAACAAGTATATGATCAGGAACTGAAAAGCTGGAATTGAGTAAAGTCACCACTAAAAGGTAAGCTTAAAAGCTGACAGATTCGGGCGGTGCCTATGGCTCATAGAGTAGGGCACCGGCCCCATATACCAAGGGTAGCGGGTTCAAACCCAGCCTCGGCCAAACTACAAAAAAATGGAAAAATAGCCGGGTGTTGTGATGGGCGCCTGTGGTCCCAGCTACTTGGGAGGCTGAGGCAAGAGAATCGCCTAAGCCCAGGGGCTGGAGGTTGCTGTAAGCTGTGACGCCACGGCACTCTACCGAGGGCGATAAAGTGAGACTCTGTCTCTACAAAAAAAAAAGCTGACAGATTCAAGGGGCGCAAAAAATTCCAAGCTGGATAAATAAAAACAGCATCATAGACTCGGTCCTTGTGGCTCAACAGGCTAAGGCGCCAGCCACGTACACCTGAGCTGGTGGGTTCGAATCCAGCCTGGGCCCGCCAAACAACAATGACGGCTGCAACCAAAAAATGGCCGGGCGTTGTGGCGGGCGCCTGTAGTCCCAGCTACTTGGGAGGTGGAGGCAAGAGACTCGCTTGAGCCCAGGAGTTGGAGGTTGCTGTGAGCTGTGATGCAATAGCACTCTATCCAGGGTGACAGCTTGAGGCTCTGCCTCAAAAAACAAACAAACAAACAAAAAAACCCACACAGCCTCATAATCTAATCATGGTTAAACTATGGAATATCAACACCAGAAATAGGACCTTTAAAACAAACACAGAAATAAGACAGATTATTATCAAATTAGAAATCATTAACACTAATTGCTGACTTTTTAAAATCAACAATGGAAGCCACAAAATATCTTCAGTAAGGTAAGAATATAATTACACAACTTAGAATTCAAAGCCTAGGGAAATCATCTTTAAAGAAAATAAGCAGAAACAGTTTTCCACCCAGCAGAAACACATTAAAAAATTAAAAAGGAATGTACTTAAGCATAAGGGACTCTAGACACAACAGGAAAAGTAAGCCAAGAACGTGCTAAATATATAGGCAAAACTAAAAACTTTGGTCTTTGTAATTTAGGTAGAGAAAAGGAACTTAATTACCTTTAAATATCAATAAGAATTCAAGTAACAATTCCTATAGGTATCAATATGAAACTAGAAACTTAGTATCTGACTTCCAAAGTAGCAAAAGAAAAAAATGTACAAAGAAAAAGAAGCCAGGAAAAAAAAAAAAAAGGAAATAAATCCATGTATCAATAATAATAAATAAATGGGTGTGCTCAGAGCAGGGGGCTGAAGAACGGCTGCCCTGTTTCTAACACACCCAACAGGAATCTGAGGTCATTGTGATGAGGGGCACAAAACTTGAGACCTACCCATGAACAAATTTCCTACATGAGAAGAAAAAAGTTACGAAATGTATTTGAAAGTTACGAAATGTATTCACTATATAATTAAATAAAGTTACAAAATGTATTATCACTGTATAATTCTTTCAACTGTACCGTATGTTTGAAAAATTGCCTGATAAAATATTGGAAATTAAAAAAAAAAATCACAATCATAAATAAAGGTGAAGGGACTATATGTTCAAGTTAAAAAAGACTGTCATGCTATATAACAAAGTAAATCCAGTTCCATACTATGTACAAGTGACATTTGAGACTTGAGAATACAGAAAGACTGAAAGGATGAAAAATTATATGCAAGGCACACACTTAGGAAGAGAAAGATGTTGCTGTTCATATAAGACAAAATAGTTTTTTAGGCAAAAACATTTACTAAAGAAAGCTGCTACATAACATGAGTCAGTTCCCCAGCCTCAAAGTATACAAAGTAAAAAAATCACAAACCCACCATTATAGTGACAAATTTTAACAAATCTGTCTCAGGAATTGATCAAGTAGATCAAAAATTAAAAAGTGAGGGCCAGGCAGGTTGGTTCACACCTGTAATCCTAGCCTTCTGGGAGGCCAAGGTGGGTGGATTGCCTGAGCTCACAAGTTCCAGACAAGCCTGAGCAAATGTGAGACCCTGTCTCTAAAAAATAGCTGGGTGCTGTGGCAGGCGCCTATAGTCCCAGCTACTCGGGAGGCTGAGACAAGAGAATCCTTGAGCCTGAGAGTTGGAGGTTGCTATGAGATAAGATGCCATGGCACTCAACCCCAGGACAACTGAGTGAGACTTTTGTCTCAAAAAAAAAGATTGGTAATCATATCAATCCTATTCTCTGACATTAATTGACTTAGAATCATTAACAAAAAACACTACTAGAAAAATCTACATGCTTGGAAGTAGTTTGAAACAGCCTTCAAGTCAAAGAAAAATGAAAATTTGAAAACACTTAGAATAAATAAAAACAACTTACATATCTTGACAGAGATAGAAATAAAGTGGACATTTCATGGTCTAAAATCTTAATAGAAAAAGGGCTGAAAATTAAAGAGTCTTAACACCAATGGACTTATTTCGAGGGAAATTAAGGAAGAGAAAAAAAAGGAAATATAATTTATTAATGCCACAGACATTAAAAGGTAAGAAAATCTTTACAATTTTTTATATATTTTATAACTTATAGGAAAGGGACACTTTATAAGAAAAACATAGTTAAAATAAACTACCTTAACTAAAGAGAAAACACAGGTACCTTAAAACTTTCCCAGAAAAAACTCCATACAGGCCCAGACACTTTAAAGCAACATCTACCAAATATCCCAACATGATTCCAATCTTAAACTATTCCAGAGAATAAAGAAGAAACCCCCACTAGTTCATTTTATGCGTATCATAACCTTATACTAAACACTGGCAAAGGAGGAGGAAAAAAGTACAGGTTATAAACACAGATGAAACATTCTAAGGAAGACATTAGCAAATCTTTGTAATTGCCGTGAGTTGGAAAACCTATAGTATAGTCATACAGTGGAATATTATGCAGGAATAAAAAAGGAACAAGCTACCAATATATACAATTACATGGATAAATTTCAAATACACTATGCTAAATGAAAAAAGTACAGTCAAAAGGCAATATAGTACATTTATGTGCCATGCTGGAAAAAGCAAAACTGCAGGGACAGATCAAGTCGTTTTTTACCAGGCAGACTAAGGGTTAAGAGGAGGGTGAACTCCAAAGACGCATTAAGGAAATTGTTTGAGGTTCATGAAACTATTCTGTTAACTGTAATTGCTGGGGATGGTTACCCCCCTGTCCGAGTCTGTCAAAATTTGAAGAACCATAGAAAAAAAAAGAATAAATTTTTACCATATATAAATTATATCTTAGTAATAAAGAGAAAAAAATTTAATAAACAAATTTATGATTTAAAAGTGATATATCATAAACTATTTAATGCAGGTATACAAGAGTGGTTTACCACTACAAACACCAATTAATTCATTATATTAATAAAGGAAATAGATGTTCATCTCAATGAAAGAAAAAAATGTGACTTTCAACACCCATTTATGCTGAAATCTCAAAGTAGGAATGAGGGAAAAACTTCTACTTAATAAAGGGTATCTAAAAAAAGTCAGGTTTAGGGGCAGCGCCTGTGACTCAAAGGAGCATGGAGCCGGCCCCATACCATATACCGGAGGTGGTGGGTTCAAACCTGGTCCCAGCCAAAAACTTAGGCAACAAAGATGCCCACTTTTATCACTTGTGTTCAGTGTTTGTTGTCCTTGCCAGCATGTCTTGCCAAAAAGAAAGAAAACAAAGATTAGAAGGAAACAAAACGTGTCACTATTCAATAACATGATTATTGGCATAGCAAAAAAAATTTAGAGATTAGAACCATTTCAGTGAGGTGCACTACCAGAATAAGTTGTTAGTGCTTTAGAGAAAGAATAAACTTATTACGAATTGTAATATTTCACTCCATTACCTTGACTAGATTCAGTAGTGTCTGATTTCAGGGAAAGCTGTTTTGCTCCATCTTTAACTTTTTTTAACCGGTTCTTATCTCCTGGTAAAGTCAATTTTTGCCTGAGTGGTTTTAATTCAAATGCCTGAAAAGTTTTGACCTGTGTTTTTTCCTCAGGAGCTATTTCTTTACTTGAGTCCTTTGTAATACTGACATTATCAGTGCTTGTTTGGTCCTCAAAGTTCAATGCTTTAGTATCTTCTTGCACATTCTCTTCTTTACTGTTCAAAGCTAGTTTTTCATCCTTATTGATGCATTCTAATTCCAGCTGTATTTGTTTATACTTTAAAAGTAAATCTTCAAAAGTTTCTTCCCCACAGTTTTCACTTTTTGAGGAATAATTCTGTTTTCTTGATGGAGATCTTCCGAAACTTTTGGCTGAACAGCGTATTAAGGAAACCAGTTTCCAAAAATGTTCCATAGTTAAATTTAACAAAAATATGTTAGGTTACAGATGAATTTTCTCCCTTGTATTTTTCAAGAAAGACAATTTGACATTTTTAACTTACTAAATTCCATTTAATATATGTGTTAACGCCCACTTTCATTATGTGATCATATTTCAATTTAACAAGCATTCACATAGAGAGGTCACTTACAAAATCACTAGTGTCAGTAATTATCAATAGTATCCACAAGTAGTCCACTTAATTAGGTTTTAGCATCCTTCCTTCTGTAGGTGCCAAGAAAGCCCATAACCAGCTGGACGTAAGGGTTTGTCACAGATGTGGATAATTTACGCTGCAGATAATCAGGAAGAAATGTGTCTTTTCTTTTATTAGTTCTTCCCATGTATCAATTAAAAAAAAATTAGAGATAAAAAGTGAACACTGACGATTATTAGCTGGACTAATTTATGAATGAGACATTTTCTTAAAAATCTAATACATAGGAGTTTAGAGCTCATCAAGTACACTACAATCCAACATATGAACAATCAGAATAATTACAGCACTGAGGTTAAAAAAAATGGCATTCAAAATGTATCATCTAATTTTTCCCCTAAAGACAAGGATATCTGAACCATTTTTTTTCTCTAACAATGAGAGAACATAAGATCTTCCTTAGAAATGGCTACAAAATTTCACTATAATTTTTATTCCAAACAAGTCATACATCAGAATTGTTATACCTCATATTCCCAGACTAGAAATTAAGAAAGACAAATACCTCCTGTGGTTTTAATACAATTAGTCATGTACAGATCATTTTGAATTGAGGAAGATATAACATTATAGTTCCCTAAATGTGGTCCTTTTTTGTTTAACACCAGCAGGACAAATACCAGAAAAAGATTTTTGAAGTCCCCTGATGACTAATTTCAAGAATGAGAAACACCACCATTTGAGAAACTAAGCGTTAATAAGCATTACAATTAAAAACTCAACTTTTCTATAGCAAAACTGTTGCAGGAAATCTTTGGTTCTCTGATCTCTTCAGAGCCAAGTTTCCTGAAAGAAAAGTAGTTTCTCAATACCTTTCTTAATCTTCAACCAAATGGTTTCTGGCTTCCATTCCATTAATCCATAAAAGCTGCTTTGGCTGAGTTGATCCAATAATGTTTTCAAACCTTGTTTTTCACCTGACCTCTCAGCAGCATTTGACACTATAAACCACACCTATCTTTCCCTCTTGGCGTCCATAACTTCCACTCTCCTCTTGTGTCCCTATTTATTTTTTTTTTTGTCTTTTAAATCTCTATGACTCCTTTCTCTCAAACTCCTGAAAGTATGATGCTCTTCAATGAGCTCAATTTAGCTTTATCTTTTCATTTTAAGCACTCCAATGCACTCCCACTGTTTTACCTATTAGAAGAGAGAAGTCTGACCTGGTAAGATATTTGGGTGATAAGATAGCTCTCTAATTCCCTCAAGCCATTCTGCTGCCAGAGTAATCTTTCTACAATACAAATTTGAAAAAATCAGTCCTCTTGTTTAAATCTCACTAATAAAGTCCAAAATCCTGAGAATCAAGACGTGGGTCACTACAAAAGTTTTTAAACAGACTGTGTTATGGTCCATTATTTCACGTCCAAGAGAAACAGTCAACAGTATCCTTTGGGATTCATCTGTGCATATTTCAACTTGTTCAGCTTATCCATGTTACCGGGAGCGTTTCATTTGTTTCAAGCTACATTGACGTTATGGTTCTTGATTTCTGTATCTCAAAACTTTTGTAATGACCCACATATAATGCCTTCATGATCTTACCTGTGTGCAAACTTGCCTTTTTCCAGCTCATCACAGTTTATGCCTAGCTTTGTTTATGTTTTTCAGTTCTTTGACTTGACCTCAATTCGAAAGAGTTTCGGAAGTTTCTTCCTCACCCTCCTCCATTCTCATGCACTCTATACATAAATTCTGTAAAACTTACCATTTAAAGGTACAAATGCAGCAACTAAAAGAAAAAAGACTAAAAACCCTAGAAACAGTTATGAAGGGAAAAGATTTGATATACTAACAAAAAACAACTAAAGAACAGAAAAAAAGGCTAAGGGTAAGATTATAGACTCACACCTATAATCCCAGCACTATGGGAGGCAGAGGCAGGTGGATGTCTGAGATCAGAAGTTCCAAAACAGCTTAAGCAAGAGCCAGACCCCATTTCTAAAAAATAGCGGGTTGTGGCAGGGGGCTATAGTCCCTGCTACTTGGGAGGCTGAGGCAAAAGGATCACTTGAGCCCATATGCTTGAGGTTGCGGTGAGCTATGATGCCACAAAGTGAGACTATCTCAAAAAACAAACAAAAAACAGAAAAATGAAGAAAAGCAATTGAATATGACCATAACTGGTTAATCTCCTTTAAAAGTACATGAAGTCTCCTTCCCCTGTGCATACAGGATAACTAGGATCAAAATAACTTACTAAATTTAAGCTTCTTAAGATACAACATCTAACTAAAACCTGATTTAAAAAAAAAAAGCAGCTGCAGCTGAAAATGTAATGGCTTTTTACTGATGAGAGACACTGGCCTAATTATGTTAGCCCTCAAAAGATATGAATGTTTAAAACAGCACTCATTCAAGAGAGACTTATACTGATAGAGTGTCCAACATTAAGAAAAAATAATGAAAATAACAAGTGCAATATAATCTGATTTTTTCTACTTTAAAGCTGCAACTAACACATGTTAATTACACCAGAAAAATAAATAGACTCTGTACTTGGGCTATTTCACTTCTCGATCATAGAAATAAGCCACAGGATAACCTTTATTCTTTCTGTATACAACGTTTGTTAAAATAAAAATATCATTATTATCAGTCAGTGGAAATACGACTTAAACTGAGTACAATCTTCATACTAAAGGAATCTGAATAAAGTTTTACGTTATATATTGTTTGCTCACATTATACAGAGATGTCTATGTTTTCCTTTCCAAATTTTTAAAAAGACCACCACCTCTAGAATGGATTAGTGATACTGCACGAGGAAAACAATGAGCAGAGGATCAAAACAAGCATCCTTTTCTTAAAGCAGCATCTGTGAAAAGAAAAACAGCAAGATAGCTCATTTCTCACAAGTTACTACATAAGTCAAAGTCACACAGGCAGACTGAATATTTTCCTGTACTTTTTTTGCAACATCATAGGCCTGTTTATTAATAAAAATGTGTAAGCTTAACAATAAAATATATGGCAGACCCAAATTGGTACTGATTAACAAAGACAAAGGTAGAAAGCAGAAAAACCCACTTCACCTTCCCCTCATGTAACATCAAATAAATTAAGAAAAAACTTTGAGTTCCCATAGTCTTTTTTTTTTTTTGTAGAGACAGAGTCTCACTGTCACCCTGGGTAGAGTGCCGTGGCATCACACAGCTCACAGCAACCTCCAACTCCTGGACTTAGGCAATTCTCTTGCCTCAGCCTCCCGAGTAGCTGGGACTACAGGTGCCCACCACAATGCCCGGCTATTTTTCTGTTTTGCAGTTCAGCGGGGGCCGGGTTTGAACCTGCCACCTTTGGAATATGGGGCCGGTGCCCTACTGGATGCGCCACAGGCGCCGCCCGATAGTACTTTTTTAAGAACTCAATTTAAACTTTTTTTTTTTTTTGAGACAGAGCCTCAAGCTGTCACCCTGGATAGAGTGCCATGTCATCACAGCTCACAGCAACCTCCAATTCCTGGGCTTAAGTGAGTCTCTTGCCTCTGCCTCCCAAGTAGCTGGGACTACAGGCGCCCGCCAAAACGCCCAGCCATTTTTTGGTTGCAGCCGTCATTGTTGTTTGGTGGCCCGGGCTGGATTTGAACTCGCCAGCTCAGGTATACATGGCTGGCGCCTTAGTCCGTTGAGTCACAGGCGCCGAGCCTCAATTTAAACTTTTTATACTAAATTGTAATTATTTATTTTCACTTGTCTCCCCAACACCAATTACAAATTTCATCATTGTATCCTTAAAACACACACACACACATATATATACACGCATGTATGTGCTTAAATAGGCCTTCTGGTTTGGGATTCAGAATAAACAAATCCATGGATACAAAAATATCTTGGAATAACATGGCCTTTTAAAAAGTTAAATACGTATATGATTTTCTCTGAAACAATCTTGAAATGCTCCTAACCTAATTTTCGGTTGTAGAAATAAGTTTTTTTCAAGACACTAGCAACAGAAACTGCTATTTCTGATCTAAATGTACATTCCCTGCCCCCTTTACATCCTGATATCTGGGAAAAACCATTCTGGCTCTAAATACTCAATGAAAGTAATTTTGAGTATCTTCCAAATAAGTGTCATTGTTTGTAAATTCTTTATCTGATGAATA
Source organism: Arctocebus calabarensis (assembly GCA_963573935.1). Lineage (NCBI taxonomy): Eukaryota > Metazoa > Chordata > Mammalia > Primates > Lorisidae > Arctocebus > Arctocebus calabarensis. The sequence continues at coordinate 25,764 of CAUYON010071432.1, forward strand.
TGTTAAAAATCATTGCAGCATGGGAACTAGTGATGAAAGTCCTTAAACAATTTTTATACAGTTATTTATTGTAGAATAAATCAATATATCCATTCTAAAACAAGAAATCTTCAGAGGACTGATTCCTCAGTAATCATCCTGGGTAAACTCAATAGTATTAAAAATAGCTGTGAATAAGGTTAGAAGTAGCAAAAATTGGGTATTTTACAATTTTCCTTTTCAACTTGCTCGTCATCTCCACCCTCCTATATACACTTGCCCGCTCTAATATGTTAAATTAAAAATGACAAATTTGTCTCTCCCCCTCTGGCCTACATTTAGTCAGCACTAAGAAGCATATGCTGTTCAAAAGTGAACACAGGACATAGAAACACTGAGGTAAATCTTTCCAAAATGATAAATGAATTAAAGAGCGGTGAATTAACAGAGTTGAGAAAGACACCGTTCTTTCCCCCTCCCATTTTAAATGGTAGCAACAGGAAGAAAAATTAAGAAAGATAAAAACAGAAGCACAGAAACAGGATCATGTAGAAGGAAACCTTACAGTATTCAACGTCAAAGTGCAATACGATAAAGAAGCAGTACTTCCCAAACTGTTTATGTCTATTTTTCCTCCCTCTAGTAATCTAAGTCAATTTAACCTAAAATACAAAGTTCCTGTACCAAGAAAAAAACGCTAATCAAACTTGGAACTTCTGACGCGCTCCTACAAATGGGATCTGACTGTCTCAGCTCCTCCCAGCTTAGCTTTAACACCTTCATGTCAAAAAGCAACATGCCCAATAAACAGGCAAGGGAACAAGGCTATACACCGCGCGGTGGCACAGCCCGCGGCCCCTTAACCACACCGCGCGGTGGCACAGCCCGCGACCCCTTAACCACACCGCGCGGTGGCACAGACGGCGACCCCTTAACCACACCGCGCGGTGGCACAGACGGCGACCCCTTAACCACACCGCGCGGTGGCACAGCCCGCGACCCCTTAACCACACCGCGCGGTGGCACAGCCCGCGACCCCTTAACCACACCGCGCGGGTGCACAGCCCGCGGCCCCTT
>CAUYON010071435.1:0-29227 GCA_963573935.1 Arctocebus calabarensis
TTGAGATAGGCCTCAAGCTGTCACCCTGGAGAGAATGCCGTGGCATCACAGCTCACAGCAACCTCCAACTCCTGGGCTCAAGCGAGTCTCCTGCCTCCGCCTCCCAAGTAGCTGGGACTACAGGTGCCCGCCACAACGCCCAGCTATGTTTTGGTTGTAGTTGTCATTGTTGTTTGGCGTCCCGGGCTGGATTTGGGCCCGCCAGCTCTGGTATTTGTGGCTGGCGCTTTAGCCGTGTGACCTACAGGCGCCGAACCACCAGTTTATTTGCATAAGGACCAGAGTTGTTGGGAATGCAACTCCAGGTTGTAGGTGTAATAAAGCGTTGAAGACTCTGAGTTGTGAAACACCCCCCTATATTTGGGTGGCTCTGTGCTGGCTCCGCCTCCCTCTGGACCAAATGCAGGCTGAGCTGGCAGTGAGAAGCCAAGGCCCAAGGCCAGTGATCTGATCGCAGGTGGTGATTAGTGTGTTCGGCTAAGTTCACATCAAACTAAACAATAAAACGTTTTCTATTTTGGTTGCTGCGTCTTAGGCAGGATGATGCCTTTAAATGCCAACCACTGATTTTTCATCTCTGGTCTCATCAACATAGGAAACAATCTTTAAATTTGCTCTCTTCCATACAGTGTGTGTGCTGTTTTCGTTTTGATGTCACCTTTGAAAGATCTCAGTGGAACACACAAGAGGGGCCGCACGCCCGTGTGCTCTTCTGTCTAAAATGCTGGCTTGCGTCCTTCCCGTTAGGTCAGAGTCTACACCTTAACTTTTTACTGTCCTCACGGCACATTTCACGTGCCTTGTTTGGAGCGTGATACTCTAAAATCTAAAGAGGAATGTCTGCTAGAGCCTTGCAGATATCACTCCTGGTATTCTAGTCAGATTAACACAAATTTAAATTCTAGGCTAGAACTTTCAAATGCCCCTATTTAATCTGTCTATCTTTTAGCTGAGTAGGAACTTGTAATCTAAGGGGACAAGAGTAGCTGTCTTGAAACGACTGCCAGTGCTATCAGATGTTAATGTCACCTGTGGCCTACACTACAAACACAACATGGCTTTAGGAGGAAGGCAATTCACTGCTTAGGGGAGCAGATACCCATTTACCAAGCCCAGCGTCAGTGGGAATCTGGACCACAGGCTGAGGACTCGGTCGCCTGCCTGCCCCCAGGCAGCTGGAGTCCAAGGGGAGGGGCCCTAGGAGAGGCAGGTAGACGCAGGAATAGACAGAGACTCCCAGTGAAGGGTGCCAAGGTGTTCGGAAGTCCAGCAGGGAGGAGACGGGCATGTGCTGGGACCAGGGCGGCGGCTGTGCTAGGCAGATTAGCGCTGGGCGGGGCAGGGGCTGGTCCCGTTCTTTGTGTCTGTTAGGCTGCAGAAGCATTAGTGGTTGGTAACAGGGCACTTCCCCAGACCTCAAGTGCTGCATCTGAGCACCGTCCCTGCTGGGGTTTGGTCAGCAGGATGGAAGGGCTGGTTCAGGCTCTGATGTGCCGATGAGGCTCAGGTGGCCCCGGCCTGGGAGGGCTCTGCTGAGGGAGCCTGGTGTTTACCACCGCAGGGAAGCTCGCTCGGGGCTCGGGGCCTGGGCAGCTCCCTCTCTGGACGCTAGGAAACACGGAGTGTATTCCTTTACTCCTTTACTTACTTCTGGCTTTTTTCTTTCTTTTTAAGTTTTCCACACACTCACCCCAAACTCCCAAATCTGTCACATAAGTGCACTTATCTTGAGAGAAAGTTTTAAAACAAAAGACATTCTTTATGTTTTATAAGTGAAAGGTTATGTTACCATGTGAGTGAACTCTGAAACTTCCAAACACTGCTTTCAGAGCGGCTGCATCCGAGACAGTCGTCCAGTCGCCCCCCGTGTTGGGCTGCCCACGGGGGTGCCGGGCTCGAGGGCTTAGCTCACGCCGACAGCTGTGAACTGGACAGTTGCTTCTGTAGGAGTCTCCCATGGAGGGTGAGGCAGGATGGATGCTTTCTTATTTTATTGTCACAGCAGGCGTGTGTCTCATCGTCTGAGTTTTGTAGTCTCAGCCTTCTTCTCAGTGACCTTTAGAAGGGAGGATGTCTTAGGGAGAGTTGGAGAATGTCCTAGCTATGTCTCCCTGCTTCCTACATGTCAACTTTGCGGTTATCTAATTACTGTCTAAACAACTTTGCCCGTTTGGTGGGGGCCAGCACCCCAACTCACACCCAGGCAGCTGTGGGGCAGCCAGTGGGGGCAGCTTGGCCACAGTCTCTCCGTCCCCTCCTGCAGGCCTCAGAACGCTGAGGCTCTCACGACACCTCCTCTTTGTCTGACTTGTACCTTGCACCAACCTGAGCTTGCCAGCCATCGTTCATGGCATCCTCCCCATCACAGCTCCCCTGGGTGGGGACCTCGCTGGTGTGTGTGTGTCCTTCCCACGATGACCCTCTGTGACCAGCTCCTTCATGCTGACCCTCTGCACCCCAGGCTCACCCCAGATGCCAAGAGGTGACGTGATCAGCTCCTTCCTAGGCTCCCAGGTGCCAAGAGGTGACGTGATCAGGAGCTGCCTCCATGCTAATCCCATGCCGAGGCCAAATGAAACGTTTCAGATCCCAAGTCTCACGCCAGCCTGCAGCGTTTCTGGGGAGATGATGTGTTGGATGGAGTCGCCCCCCAGCCCCCTGGCAGGTTTTCAGATGGCATTCAGTTCCGGATTGAACAGAACTGAGGAGCAAAATTGTTTTTGGAATCACCATGGCCCACACAGGGCAAGAACAGCTGTGGCATCTCAGCGGTGTGGGTCCCCCAGAGAGATCTCCGGGAGAGGGAGGCAGCGGAAGGAAGGATCTTTCTGGATCGAGAGTGTTCTGTTCTTCATACCGCTGTCATTTCAGAAGAACTTAACACCAGCAGTCTGCGTAGACGCGGAGGCCTCTGATCTTTGCACAGAACGGTGCTGAAGGAGAAGGCTCTGAACACTCTGGCCCAGCGCCCTGCAGAAACCTTCCTCAGCTCAAGGAACAGAATTATTGGCTCGAGACCTTTTAAAATGTTTCATGTGAAATATTGTAGACATGGGTAAGAATAAAAAAATACTGTAATTAAGTCCTATGCACTGATAAATTCAGGTTAAGAAACTGAACGTTTTCCTTACAGCTGAACCCCACTGACTGCTGCCCTCAGCTTGACGTCTCTGGTCCTGCTCATTTCTTCAGGTTTTATTCTGTCTCCTAAACTCTGCGTATGGTTTGCACGTTTCATACATGTAACCGTGTGTGTTCTCACGCGGCCTGCTTCAGTGGTGTCTGTGAGCTGCGTGCCGGCTGCTCAGTGAGCCTGGTCCCCGTCGTTTGTGTTACAAGGTATTTATTCTGTTATCTGACTGCACCAGTGCTCGCCTGCAGTGCCTCTGGGTAGACCCTGGTTCCTTCTGTGTTGTGGGCACCACTCTCCAGTCTGTGCGCGTGACGGGTGGGCGGGGTTTCTCTAGGGTGTAGGGAAAGTATAGGTTGTGGGGCACCTGTCCTCCCCTTTACTAAATGTCGCCAGGTTCCCTCCAAACTGGTGGTGCAGTACTCGGCACCCCCGGCAGCTGGTGTGTGCTCATTCCCCCCTCCGGCACCACGAGCAGGGTGCTGGGCAGTGAGCCTCCACTCGGGGCGGTGACACCCTTCACGTGTCCCCCTCCGGCACCACGAGCAGGGTGCTGGGCAGTGAGTCCCCACTTGGGGCGGTGACACCCTTCACATGTCACTGGTCAGCTGTGTCTCTCTTTGCATTGCCCGTTTATGTGATTTTCCTACTCTCCCTTTCTCTCTCTTTTAATTAATTTAGGAGAGTTCCTGTGTATTCTGGATAATAATTCCTCATCAGCTACATACACCACCTACTTTGGGGCCAATCTTTAACCTTCCTTAAAACGTGTGTACGTTTGTAACTCCCATGTTGCCGAGTACACCTGTCTTTCCTTGTGCTGTGACATTTATGATATGTGCTTTCTGTGTCTTAATTCAGTGTCTATCCTCACTTTGAAGTCATAAAAATAATCTGTTACCATCTAAAAGTTTTATGTTTGGTCTTTACCCACATTTTTGGTATCCTCTAAAGAATGGAACTAATTTTGTTTCCTGTTTTGTAAGGAGGTAACCAGTTTTCTCCACATCACTTACCTCCCGTCCTTCTCCACTGACCTGCTAGGCCCCATGACACGCACCGCAGTCCCCCGTGAGGAGGGGTATGTGTGTGTCTGACCTCTGTTCTGTTCCACTTGTCCTACTTGAGCCAGAACCACACTGCCCTGTTCATAGGGGTTCAAGTAGGTGTCAATGTCAAATGCAAGTCTCTCCCCTCCGTTTTGTTTGCCTCCCAGCACCATCCCAGTTCTCGGCCTGTCACACCCTCCACAGCTAGTTGGTTCAGAGCCAGCTGCTCAGTGACACCACACCTTAACCCAGCCACGTTAACTTACTTTCAAATTAAATGTTTTACGTGGAAGTGACTTCTAACCGATGGCGTGCTGTGCAGATTTAAGTTGTAGATATTTGCATCATGAAAACGTGCTTTATGTGGACTCAGAGCCTTCTAGGGGATTCTGCATATCTGCTGCTGTGTAATTTGCTTGCATTGAGCAAATGTGGCTTGATTTTTATTGCTTTTTTTTATGGCCTGTGTCCTCAATAAATATTGTCTGAACTGAGTCACCAGTCAGGCTCGAAGGTGGACCACCTAGTTCATTGTTCTTTTTCTTTTCTTTTTAAAATACTTCCAAGGCTTCCTCCATTTATTACCATCTTTTTGAGGTGAGTACAGAGATTTCTGTTTGTTTTAATAAGTTGCTTCCATATGTCTACTAAGAAAAAACAAGATGAATTTTAATAGAAAAAAATCTAATAAAAACGACTTTGCATTTAAATTTTAATTTCCTACTGATTTTCATAAGGCTGGTTTCAAAATGTGCATGTGTCCCATAGGCCATTTCTATTCACTTTTTGGAATATGTGAGCTTTTTTCTGTATTTCGACATATTTGAAATTTCATTTCACTTAAAATATTTTATATTCCATTTACTTTATTATTTAGTCCTAACAATAGGGCAAGTAGAAGAACTTTTATGTTAAAAGAATATTGTTTGTTCTCCCATTGGTTTATTCAACCTGTCTTTGGGCGTGAACCCTGGTAAGGCTCATTCAAAGGCTAGTCAGCCACGCTTCTGCCCTAAAGGATCTTGAAACCTATTAAAAGGAAGAGATGTCTCCAAATTGTTAAGATTAGTGTCTCAAGGAGGATAAACTAGAAGAATTTGGATGTGAAGAAAATCATATCCGGTTAGAATGACTGGTTCATTTCTTCACTGAGCGTGTCTTTGTCGTGGCTATTCAGTGTGGCTGCCCTGGAAAGACGTCCAAGAGCGGAGAGGACCTGGTCTCTGCCCTTGGAGCCGCCGCTTCACTGGAGAAGACAGACATTCCTCCAGCAATTTCTCGAGTGTGCAGGGGAGGAGCCGCTACACAGGGGCCGCTGTGTAGGAGACTAACGGAGCTGATCAGACCGGGGCCGTGGGGAAGGCAGCTTCTGTGCTGGGTCCTGAGAGCGAGTGGCGGGTTATGAGTGGAGATCGCGTGGGAAAGAGAGGGCAGAGGGAGGAGCCTGACCCCCAGCCCACAGAGGGCCCCAGGCCCAGGGAGGGAAGCTGGTCAGATGCGATCTGACCCTCCGGAGAGGACAGGCCCTGCCACCGTCTGGTCTTGTCCAGCGCGTACAGTCGTGATTGCATCCCTGGACTCCAGTTGGGGTCACGCTCCCTGCTAGTCTGCCGCTCTGTTCTGGGGCTCACTTGATTTAAATAAGACATTACATTTATTATTTTTGTTGCTAAATTCATCCTTTCAAATTGTATTTTCAGAGATTTGTCTTTTGCCATCCCACAAGTGGACTGCCCTTCTCAGGAGCATGAGCTCCCTGTGTGGCCAGGCAGTAAGGACAGTGTTGAGGGGACAGCCCGGCACATCCCTCGGAACCTCCTTCCTGGTTGGCAGGGACTGATTAGTCACTCCCCTCCGAAGGAGGCAGTCGTGAGCCCACCAGCCATCCTTTCTTCATTTCATTCAGGTCTCACAATGAGGAAACATCATTAAACAGAGACCAGAGACACTGTTTACCATATTTCCTGCATTTACCCACTTGGCAACCTCGTCACCGGACCAGAGGCACTGGCTTGCTTCTTGTAAGGCTCCTGAGTGTTACTGATCACAGCTCTCTCCAAGCTGCTCTCAAACAAACCTTAAATCTCTTTGTCTATAGTCTGCAGAATCTGCTTTTCTAAAAACATTGCCTGCCTTTGTCCTCGGTTCCCATCCAGCACCCAGGCGTCTTCAGAAACCACCTAGTGTGGGTCCTTGCTGCGCACGAGGCTCCTTGCTTGGAACCGTCAGTGGTTTGGGGGATGAAATTACTCCTGGGCCTTCTGATCCCTGAGCTGGGGCAGTGGTGATGAACCTGCTGGTGCCCTGGGCCTCTCCTGTGCACCCCTCATGTCTCCCCAGCGAGGGCTGGTGAGGGGCCACTCAGGAGTGGAGAGGAGCTGTGTAGAGGCCTGGTCAGCTGAGGAAAAGCAAGGATGGAGGGAGACAGAGGGAGATGTTTGTGCTCATGGAGAGAAAACCCTGTTGTTCCCTGGACCACTACAAAATCCAGCAGAGTCAGGACAGCTCTCTCGTCCTGCCTCTATTCTCCCAAGGAAAACAGGCCTCCTTCTCCTGACACACTAGGAAAGAATGTTGTATAAACAAAGTCACTTAGAACCAAAATGTTTAGAACTTTGCCCACACAACCACCCGTGGTTTAGTTCCTGATGAGCACACTCTGAGCTGTGTAACCAAATGTCTTCAAGTTCAAGGGTCATCTGACTCTAGCTTTGCCGTACAGAACTGGCTTTGACATTTCATTAGCTCCAAATATGGCCCAACTTTTATTTCTTTCCTGTCCCCTGCCTGTCTGCATTGTGAGAGCTCCATCTTATTTGGCAAACCACTTAATCCACCTATAGGCCTCTGTAAATTGTTCCCATAAGAACAAAATTGGCTAAAAGCAAATAAAAGCATGGTCTGTCCACCGCACGCCTTTGTAGGGGCTCCTTCCGTGCCAGGCTTGGGAGGAGAACAAGGATTATCTGGAACAGCAGGGAGGTGACTGTCAGAGGAAGTCAGAGTGGTTCAGCAGACAGCGTCCTGCGCTTCCATCCGGCCCACAGGGTCTTCTTTTCCCCTTCCCTCTGCTCCTCTGGAGGAATCTTTTGTTTGCTTGCTGCCTGGGAAGTGAACAGTGAGGGGCAGATGTTAGGACAGTATGGTTGTCGCCCTGAAACTGGAGGTTTCACTCATCTGGGGACGCCAGAACTCTGTCTCACTCTGCTCCTGATGATGTCCTGCCTCCTGGGGTTTTTCTTGATTCTTGATGTCTGATATAAATTGTTGTTTGGAAGCTACTGGTTAAATCCAAGAAAAATTTATAAAAAATTTTGGTTTTGTCTCTGTCTTCCATTAGATGCACAGCCACACATTAGCAACCATACAATACTTGATTGCAGAAAGATCCTTTCTTAATCACTTTTTGAATCTTTTCTTTCCTTGTTAAATATCTTTATCTGTGCACTAATCTTTCCCACTCTTTTTCCCTGAGGCAGAGAGACTCTCAGCCTTCTCCAGCCTCCAACATCACCCCCAGGCCTTGCCCAGCTCTGGGAGCTGTGGAGACACTCAAGTCCCCCCTCCTGGACTTGCTCCCAGGCATTTGTCCCTCTCTGTCTTCCGTCCTTTTCTTGTCCCTTCTGTGACAGCCAGCCCCACCCACCAGCCCCATTCCTCTCCCACTGGGATCTGCATCCTCCAGACCCACGTGTGACGCCCTGGCCACCTGCTCTGACCGCTCCAGCTGCCATTTTCCTTGGCATGTAGACATTTTTGTCTGGAACCCCCTGTGCCGCCCTCTCTTGCCCTCCATGGTGCGTGCGACCTGCTTTCCTTTCTCTGATGTCGCCCCTCATCTAGTTTCTCATTTCTTTCCTGTCGCCTGGTGGATATGGGCAGACTCCGTGGCTGGGTTCCTGGGCTCACTGCCGGGACGCCCTCCCTTCTTCCCTTCTCTTCCCACCTGCCCCCAGGGTTTTGCTTAGGTCTTCCTGTGGCTGTCTCCCAGGCCCCCCAGCTTCCACCTGGGCCCGTCTCTGGGAAAGTCTCCTCCTCCTCCCGCTTTGCACCTTCCGATCTGGGGATGACCACTCTCCTGTCAGAGTGAACGTCTCCATGTTGGACACCCTTCACCCTCTGTCTCACAGAGCATTCACTGCAAACCACAGTCCCCTCTCTCTGGACCTCACCTCCTTGCCTGGGCTGGGGCCTCTGACCCCTCCAGAGGCCGTCCCACCCTCCATATCCTGACCTTGGCTCCAGGCCACTTCCCAGGCCTCGGGGTACAGTTTGAATATATGAAACCTGTCGAAAGGCTTTCCCTTTTTATAAGATCAGACGCTGATGACTCTCTGAGCACTTCTGTAGCTAGACCCTGCTTATTTTATTCTAAGCTTTTAAAACATGGCCGTATATTTGGTTGGAATGGTTGGTTACATGTGTTCGGAGAGTCCCTCACTCCTGGAGTCTTGGCCTGTGTTGCCTGGTCAACAGGGGAGTCCAGTCCTTCACTGGTGACATAATGAAGGGAATCCCCCCACCCTGTTCATTTTACACTTATCCATAGTGATCTGTGATGCCTTTCTGTTCTTCTTGCTTAGTAGACCACGTGAGTACACAAGGACTCGCTCAGTTCCATTTTCTATTAGCTTAAGTTTCTCTTCTCCAAAGTGAGGGTCTCACCATCGTTAGCCAGACACTGGCTTTTGAGACATTAAGATTTCTAGGGATTACTGATGCATAAACCTGTGTTGGCTTATTAACAGCAAAACAGAATACACAGTCCCCGTATTTCAGAGAGGAAAAGGGGCTAACAAGGGAAAGATGATTTGGAGATGAGGTCCGAGGGGCTTGGTCCGTGAGGGGACCCCGGCTGCCTCCCGGACGGCTTTCCTGTGGCTGGGCCAAGGTTTGGGGAAGGGTGACAGCATCCTAGAACTTCAGAGTACAAAACCGCGTGTGAAGTTACCCATTCCCCACGTGAGAAAACCCAGAGGAAGCACTTGGGTTTATGTCACAGCCCCAGTTAATTTTAGCACCAACGCTAGAATCCCAGACCAGGGACTAGATCCCTTTCTATTAATGTTGCTTCCTTTATCTTCACACGTTTGTTTCTTTGTATCTGAATAAATATAGAATAGTATGTTTCTTTGTATCTGAATAAATATCGAATAGTAACAACACTGTTGCTCTGAGAGCCAAATGAAGTCCCTTAGGATAGAAAATCACTACCAAAACAACACTGTAGGACAGATCTTTGAAAAGTCCATGTGTTTCAGGTGGCAAATGGTTTTTACATTTGACACTAAACTTTGTTTGTTTGTTTGTTTTGAGACAGAGTCTCAAGCTGTCACCTTGGGTAGAGTGCTGTGGCATCACAGCTCACAGCAACTTCCAACTCCTGGGCCTAAGCAATTCTCTTGCCTCAGCCTCCTAAGTAGCTGGGACTACAAGCACCTACCACAACACCCGGTTACTTTCAGTTGCAGTTGTCATTGTAGTTTGGCAGGCCCAGGCTGGATTTGAACCCGCCAGCTCTGGTGTATGTGTTGGGCACCTTAGCCGCTTGAGCTACAGGCACCAAGTCAATGACACTAAACATTTTATATTTGTTCCATTTACTAAATTAACATGTTTACAGTGAAAATTATGAGTTGACTAAATAAAAGAAAAGCCCAAATAATCTGGTATCTCCTACTTTAACGTGTTAAGTTTTTGGTGTTGTTTCCCACAACCCATAGGCCACAGTGGATTTTGTGAGGACTTTTTTGCTCATGTGATGTTGGATATTGCAAAAATCGTGCCTAGACCTTGCTTTTGCTCATCACCTTTCGTGGTGTTTGTGTATTTGCTGTGCGGCCCAGGGCAGCTCGTCTTCCAATGTGGTGCCGAGAAGCTGAAAGGCCGCTTACCCACGTCTGCGTGTCAGCTTGTGCAGTTCTCAGAAAGTTCAAATCTCCTGCAAGGAACTGCTTCATAATCTGCCCTTATCACTTACTTCCACCATATTTTTGGTATTTTACCTGTGTGAGTAAATGTGTGTCCCCCCACACAAAAACAAATGTGCTTTGTGTGATTATCCATTTAATATTAAATTCAATTTTCATGTTACTATATACACTGTGATGAACAGTCCTTTTATTTTCTTAAGGTAAATTCTCAGAAATGGAATTGCCAGATTGAGGGCATGAACGGAGGTGGCCCCACATGTTTATATTCAGGACAGTGTCACCCGAGTCACCTGAGGTTCCTGCCTCCAAGCACTCTCAAAGCCTTTAATATTGTCATTTCATTATGTGTGGAAGTTTGATACTTTCAAAATAATGTTTTTTTTTTCAGTCTGTGTTAATCATCTGTCTGTGCCATTTTCCATTTTCCCTTGAGCTGTCCATCTTTCTGTTCATTTGTAAGCTCTACTTCTATTAGAAATGTTAGCAATCTGTCCTTTGCAAGTTTTAAAAAACCAGTTTGTCTTTTTATATGGCATGTAGCGCCACATTTTAAATTTTAAGGTAACCAAATGCATACATGATTTCTTTGGTAAGCTCTCCCTTTGCTCTTGTTCCTGAGTGAGGCTGCTCTGCTCTGCTCTCAGGGTTAGGGCGGCCCTCTCCTGTGTTACGCTGGGGACCTTAGAGGTTTACTCCGTACTTTTAACACTTTATCACAGTAATTCCAGATGACTGTGTGGCATGAGGCAGCAGTTTGGTTTTTTTTTTTGACTTAGCTCTCTATTCATGCATGATTTTAAATGCCACTTTCATCGTAGGTTTTTCACATAGTCTTAGATTTATTTTATATTCTGTTCTATTCCATTTTATTCTCTTTCTTCCTCTCATTCTAATCTGCACTGTTCTGTTTCTCTTTCAGCACTGGTATCACCCATAAGATTTCTTCCAAATGCTTAGAATCCGAAAGTATAATTGGCATTTGAAATGAATTAAACCCACCTGCCACTCAGGACGTGCGTGATAAGTCTGGAGGTCTTGAATGACTAGAAACATCTGTTTTGTCCTTTGGGCATTTCAGCTGGAAGTTGAATTTCAGTTTCAAGAATACTTTCCCTCAACAGTTTATGCTGATGTTTTTGCTCTTAAGTGTCTAATGGTCCTCTGTGACTCAGCCACACTTAAGCGTGTGATCGGGTCAGGTCGCCGTCCTCCGTTTCCCCAGTAGGCCTTTTCTTATGTAGCAGTGGATGTATCCAGGAGCAGTTTCCCGGCAGAATTCCAGAGCAGACAGCAGGTGTCCTCCCAGAGCCCAGGGCCTTCTTCCCAGACAAGAAGGTCAAAGGTGGCACCCAGCTGTTCCAAGCCAGTTGCTAATTAATTATCCTGTTGAATTGCCCATGACCCATGCCGCTATTTGTAATTTTTGACTCTCCGGTTTCCTTGAGAAGTGATTCTCCTTCTAATATTTTGTGATGTCACTTTCCCGACGAGCCTGTCCCATCTCTTTCTCACTGTTCAGGAATTCTGAGAACTTTTTGGTCCACTTCTGCATCCTGGCTGGTTATTTTTTTCTAATGAAGCAATTCCCATCAGTTCCTCCTTTTCCAAGCTCTAAACTGTTTCTCTATCACAGATGCTTTTACCCCAGAAGGCGGGAAGGATTCCCTCAGTCTTTTCAGGTTGGGTCCCCAGGTTTGGGGGCTGCTCCTTACAACATTCTGCTTCATGGCATTCACTGAATAATACAAGCCAGAGAGTGGCCACAGAGGTCAGTGGGTGTCGCCATACTGGTGACGTCTCAGTAAAACCCAAGCTGTCATAGGAAACTACCTCAAACTGCGTGGCTGAAGCAACACAGACTTATGCTCCCACCGTTGTGGGGGTCGGTGGCAACGTCCCAGGTGGAGCTGTGGGCGGGGTAGAGTCTGAGCCCCTAGGGGAGGACCCTCTTGGCCTTCTCAGCTGGGGCAGCCCCAGCCCCCTATCACTGGCTTGCACCTGCAGCTCCCGTGGGCCTGTGTGGTCCAGTGGCCTCTCCCCTGTGTGTGGGTCTCAGAAGGAGACCAGTCACATGGGCTTAGGGGCACGACCTCCACGTGCCCTCATCTTCCCCGTTCATACTGGCAATGGGCTTATTTCCAATAAGGCCACCTTCTGAGGTTCTGGGACTTGACACATGTTTCAGGGGAGGGGGTGAGGCACTGTCCTACCCATAGCCCCAGCTGACTACCTTTCTGATGGGAGCAGCTCAGTCCTGTGACTAAAAACGCCCTGTGGACGGCTGTCCCGCAGACGCGCCCTCAGGACCTCTGGGCTGAGCTGACTCTTTCTATCACCAGCAGGTGTTGAACATACTTGGTGACCTGTGAAATCCCCAGGCCGCAGCCCTCCGTGGGGCATGCTCTGCTGCTGTTATTTAATACACAGGAGAGAATTCTGACTACGATAACCTGTTTTTCTGCTTGTGTGATGCTTGTAATTAAATAACACTCAGCCTTGATTTGCTTTCCTGACTTTAACAGGGCAGGTGCCTCTGCTTCACTCCCAGAGGGTTTGTTTTGTTTTTAAATCCAAGGTCCCTCCTGAGTTGCGTCTGACTATCTCCTCTGTCCCACTGTCTCTGGTCCTTTGCTCAGGGCCGACCCCAGTCCACAACTGAGTGTCTGTGCCCCAGTCTCGCCCAGCGGCTTCCTCTGAGCACTTCCATTTTGACCTTTCCTTTTGTATTTGAGGACAGCTGCTCAATTACTGTGCTTTTTCTTTCTTCCTTTTTTTCAGCGTTGTTTACACTTGTTTTGGCCCAGTGAGGATTTTTTTTCTCTTTTAAATAAAGTTTATTGTATATATTTATGGTATACGATGATATAGTATCTATAGGGAGGTTACTACAGTTGAGCAAATTAACATGTGTCCTTACACATACTTTTTTTCTTTTAAAGCAACTAAAATCTGCTCATTTAACATGAATCCAGGGACAGTACAATGCTGTACCTGCAGTTCTGGGCCCCCAGAGCAGGTTGAGGCCGCAGTTCTCAGCCCGGATCACATTCCCGGGGGGCTCCTGCTTTGGGCGCCCAGCCCTGAAGTAGGACCCTCTTGCTCCTGGGGCCGGGAAGGACTCAGATGTCACATTTGCAACACGTCTGTGAGCTTAACCCCGATTTGTTTTGCCTGCTGACCCGAGTGACTGATTCTTACCAGCTCCTGGCAGGTTCTTGTTCCTCAAAACTTATCAGCATAGAAACTAGTAACTTACTGATTTTATTTCTCGCCACTTCTAAGTTTTAAACAAGTAAAAGCCAAACAACAACAAAGCTAGAAGCCTTCTCTAGTCAGAGAGACGCAGTCTCTGCCATGCGGACGATGCCCACCGCACCCAGGGCCGTGTCTTTGCTGCGCCCCCACCCCCGGATCACCAGGAGCCCCTCCTCCACGTGCACACCTGGAAGCCCCGCTGCCCGCCCCTCCTCGGAGCAGCCCTGACCAGCTGCTGGGCCTTCTTCTTGGCCTCGCCTGTTCTCCTTGTCTGAGCCTCTCACCTATCTGCGACCCTGTATGTCCTGGAATTAGTATACGTGACCCTCTCGTCCCCTCAGATGGCAGGTTTCTCCCTCTCTGCTTGCGTTACGGGAATTCAGTTGATGTTATACCCAAAGTAAGGGAGTTGGAGGGTCTGCAAAGTCTCTGACATCGGCAGGCTGACACGTGACATAGATGGTGACATTTCCACCTACCTCGGGGCTGCAGCCAGTTTTAAAAGCTGAGAGTCCAGTTTCCTAGTTTACCTTTAGGCAATCATCTTCCGTGACTTAAAAAAAAATAAGGGTAAAAACAAAATACCTAGGGGTGGAGCGACACTGCTGCGGCAGCCCCCCGACTTCTGTTGGAAGGGTGCTCTGGCAGAGCAGGGGCATCCGTCTGGTCAAGGGTCAGGCAGGCACTTTCTGTTCCCGTGTGAATTTGGGAAGCGTGCCCACCAAGCTGCGTCCTCACTGCTCAGACTGCCCCTTCCCAACCCTTCTCTGCCCTCATGTGAGAATGAGCACGGGTGCGTCCGGCTCTTTGCTGAGCAGCCATTTTCTCTATGCCACCTGTTAGACAGAAATTTGCTTTTGGCTTCTGCTGGGGGAAGGAGGAGACGGGTCCCATAGCCAGAATTTTTATTCCAATCTGACCCCCTGTTTCCAGAAAGCCTGGGGCTCTTTTCAAAGTCCTAATTTTTGAAGCGTACTTACTGACAGCCCCATCACTGCTGATTTTGGCCATGACTCATCAAGGGCTTAGAGCCTCTTCTGCCTGCTCTGCTGGGGCCGCTCCCTGCCTCCCTCTCCTCCTGGTTCCCTCCCCAGCACCTGGCTGTCAGCACAGGTGGCCCACCTGGAGCTCTGAGTGCCTTTGCTGGTGGTGGTGACTGCCTGCAGAGGCCCTCCCCATGGCACCTGTTCTCCTTCCGGCTGTGGGTGCCACACCTGGTTCCCTGGTACCCTGCAGAGGGGGTCAGTGAAGGCCCCTTGGTGGGAGCGAGGCCTCCTCTGAGGCCCCAGTCTCAGGAGCAGGTGCCCCGAGTCTCCTAGAGTCTGTGCCATCCTGCTGCTCCCCCCAACCCCCTTGCCACATTTCTGCAGAAAGTGGTGACCTCTGTGGCTTACTGGACCCCCACAGATAGTGACATCCTCTCTTGAGCAGTTCCCTGGCCTCAAGCCCTGTAAATGGTGCCCTGAAGATGTTTTTACTTTTTTTTTTTTTTTGAGACAGTCTCACTTTGTCGCCCTCAGTAGAGTACTGTGGTGTCACAGCTTACAGCAACCTCCAACTCTTGGGCTTGAGCAATTCTCTTGCCTCAGCCTCCCAAGTAGCTGGGAATACAGGAGCCTGCTACAACGATCAGGTATTTTTTGTTACAATTGTCATTGTCGTTTAGCAGGCATGGGCTGGGTTTGAACCCGCCACCTACCCAGTGTCTGTGGCTGCCCCCATAACCACTGTGCTTTGGGTGCCGAGCCTGTTTTTACATTTTTAAGATTTTTTTAAATCTAATTCTCAAAACTATCTTAATATAAATATTATTATTCACACTGTCCTAGTGAGGAAGGAAGGAAGTTTGGGATGGTAACCGACTAGTTCAGGTCCACAGCCGCTCAGTGTAGAGGTGATGGGCTCAGACTCGTTGGCTCCAGAATAGTCTTCTCTGCAAGTCAAAACCTCCTCTGGGTCCTGGCAGCGCAGCTGGAGTGCAGGTGGTGTGCCGTGCTCCCCGCAAGCGGTTCTCTGAGAAGTCTGCTGCTGTTCTCCTCTTACGCTCAGCAGAGAGGCTGTGGCCTCTGTCCCTCTTTCCAAACCTTCCCAAAGAGCTGCGAACGAGCAGCTCCCAAAGGTTCCCAGGTGGCTGCTGTGCCTGGGCAGGGCCACCCGGGTTATTTCAGATCTCGAGGTAGGACACACATGGGAGAATGAAATGAAGGTCCCTCTGACTTCTCTGAGATAAGTTCAAATTCAGCTCCTGAGAATCCTCTAACCATCTCTGGGGTCTCAATTTTCACTCATTTTATTTCAAGAATTATGCATGACGATATAATGCAATTAAAAGATTCCAAATAAAATCAAAATGAACTTGCCATTGTGGCTGGAACCTGCTCCAGCCGGTGGCCAGCGAGGTGGCAAGGGCGCACTCTCACCTCCTCAGGACAATTCACCTTGGGAGAGCTCGAGGCCCGCCCAGTCCTGCCACAAACAGCAACAGCCGACAGGACCCGGCTGCAGGTTCAAGTAAGAGCCAGTCTCCCCTTTCTTCATCTGAGGCTGTGCTTTTTTTTATATTATGCTAATTTCATGATGATTTGTTTTCTAAGATATTAGATATTCCGGAAGAAAAAGAACTGCTGTGTTTTGACAGTCTGTCCTATGCCTGGCACTGTCCTGAGGGCTTTACTGGTGTTGGTTCATTTGTTTCTCCCACTGACCATTAAGGCAGAGCCACCTCGTCCCACAGAGAGGCAGACTCAGCAGAGAAAGGGCGCGGAGCCTGCCTGATGTAACCATTGGAGTGATGCTGACTAGAACTGGTTTTGAGGATAAGCTTCTTTTGCCTTGATCAGAAGCAGATGCAAGTGTCTAGTTTCTCTCTGTGCCACACCAGCCTGTGACATGCAGAAGACACATCCCAGCCAGTGAGCCCAGGAGCTCTGCACTTGGGTTCCACTAGTGTCCAGTGAGTCGATGAAAGAAGGAATTATTTCTTGCTCATATATCAGTTTAATGTCAGCGTTCTGGTCAGTGGCCAGCTTCTTCTCCATGGTGACTTGGGGACCAGACTCCGCCACCTTGCAGCTCTGCCCGCCCCAGGCCTGTGAGAGCCTGGCGCTCGGCACAAAGGGGAAGATGCTAGGGAGGGAGGCCCGCTGTCCACACTCCTCTCCTGGGCCAGAGCTACTCACCTGGCCACAAGGGACAGGTAGTCCCCACCAGGAGGGGCCTCGCTGCATAGCGCAGAACATGAAGTGCTTCATAAGCCTTCCTAAAACATCTTTCGATGTCACGTTTGAGATTTTCTTTTTAATGTTAAAAACTCAGCCTGGGCAATTGCATGCAGTTATAAATAAATTTCGAAATTTGGTTCTGTAATCAGGTGACAGCACACACATTTGAGAGCTATAACTACTCAATGTGGGTATGTGAAGACCCTCAATCCTTCGTCTCCAAAGGCAAAAAAGTCATGATTGAGAAGCTAAAGCTACCGCAGATGGGAGGCGAAATGCTCTTCCGGTGGGGACTTCCCAGGCCTGGTCTCACCGCCTCTTGTGGTGAAGCCCCAGCAGCATCTTCTCAGCCGTCTCTGAGGATATTCTGATTGGAAGGAAAAGCGTGGCAGTTATTACCTGTTGGAGCCTCAGCTTTCCAGCCACACATCACAGCCACTGTTTGTCCTTAGCACTCAGTGTGGAAACACAGGGACGCCAGGAAGCCCCAGGTGTCCCGTGCCCCCTCTACTGGAGACATCTGCTATGTGTTCCAGGCGCCTTGCACATGACCCTTGCCGAGCCGCCCTCTCCAGCTTAGAACACAGCCCAACAGACTCTTCAGTCCCTGTTGTCAGTGTGAATTCTGAGTCCTGCCAAATGTTTCTGAATTTCTTGGCTTTTCAGACAGGTCATCCACTGTCTATCCTGGGAACCGGGTGCTCCTGACATGACTCCCGTGAGGGTAGCTGAGAACCTGCATGGCTGAAGATATCCTTGTTTCATTTCAGCTTCCAGTTGAAACTACTGTGTGGGACAAGGTGGAAAAATCACAACCACAGATAAAGGAGCCAGCTGGGGTACACCAGATGCCCAGATGTTATTTATTCATCAGTGTCACTTCATGGCATGGCACAGAGCTATCAAATGTATTTAAAATACAAATTTTTATTGACTCTTGGAGTGTCCCTGGCCCCACTGAATAAGGTGTAGCAGCCCACATAGCCTATGATGGGGAGGAGTGAGAGTTATAAGTAACGCCTGTAGCACAATAATAGACCACCTTGGTGAAAAGGGCATGGAGAGGGATTTAGCTCTCCCGAGATGAGAGCTTTGGTGAACTGGCAGTCTCTACACCCGTGGTGTTGAGAGGCACGAGATCAGCCTTATATTAGGCTGGAGGAGACGGCAGTCAGGAGCGTGTTCATTCTATCACGGACCTGCTGACTCTGACTCTGTCTCCTCTCCTGCCTGCAGAACGCCAGCATGACGTTTCTGTGCTGAAGATCACTAAGCTCTGCTAAAGACTAAGATCTATCTTTCTGAGAGGACTGCTTTACTCTCTCAAAGATTCTCTCTCTCTCTCTCCTGCTAAAGTAAATAGCCCTTGGGCTCCTAAGAGCAATTGTTCCTGAGCGAGATAACAGGGTTGTATCTGGAACACAGCTAGATAGGCTGGAGCAGGTGACCAACTAGTCCTGGGCCCTGATAAGTGGCGTCCACCAAGGGACCCGGACAATAAGGTAACGAAATTACTATGCATGAAGGATGAGACGCTGTGGACTGCACCGTGCCCCAGTCCAGGGTGAGAGACTGTGGCGCTGAGACGCAGGAAGGCGGCCATGTGCAAGTGTAGAGATGGCCCTCTCCAGGACCGCACCGGTCAGCACCATGACCTCGGGCTTCCAGCCTCCAGAACTGTGAAAAATAAATGTCTATTCTTTAAGCCACCTAGTTTGTGATATTTTGTGATAGCAGCTTAAACTGAGTAAGTCAGTATCAAAAATGCCAAGGTATTTTAAATTTACTGACCTTGTTTCATTGCACAACTAGCCTACTAGAGCTATAAAGTGTACTTTTCAGACGTAAATTTTTATTGGCTTTTAGAGTGTCACTGTCACCACTGGGTAAGGTAATAAAATTACTATAAATAAAATGAATGTATCAACTGAGTTTTACTCTAAGCTGTGTTACCATTAGCTAGAGCCATGGAACGTTTAGGGAACTAAAATGCTGTAAAAAGACATGGGTGCCTGCAAATTTACACATTTGTCCCTAAGCAGATTCATTCTTCAGATTGCACAGAGCTTTGTACCATGGGGAGCGTGTGGGGCCGACAGGAGCCTCATGGGAGCCGGTGCTGCTTTGGGGTGCTCTCTCTAGGCCGTGGAACTGTGGTGAGCTGGCAGGCACTCCACGGCTTAGATTTAAGTTTGCCATTGCTCATTGCAAACACGTCTCAGGAGCAACTCTCCTTGGTGACCTCTGGGCATTGGATGGACCTAGTTTAGACTAGATTGTTACAGGTTTCCCACATGGTCCCCACTATAGTTAAGAAAAGTTGTGTAGAATGCTGCAGCTCAGGCTGAGCGAGCTCTTCCCTTGGTTTTCACAGTGGACAGAGTGGGGTGAAATGACAATGTAGTGGTCCCCCCGAACAGGGCACTTCCTCTGGCCGAGTCTTGTGGGGATTTGGGGCATGAGAACCAGGGCTGAGTGCCACCAGTGATTGCTAAACAAGCACAGGGTCAGTGTCTGGAGCTCAGAAAAACAGTCTCTGGGATCAATTATGTGTAATAGGATATTTTTAAAAACATGCAAAGGTATAGCAAAATGTATCAAGCTGCTTTTTCTCTTAATTAGAATTGATGTCGGAATAATTATCATGTGTATGCTTTGGTTCTGTTTACCTTAAGTGAGTCATTGATGAATAAAAGCAGTTAACAACCAAATGAAGACAAAAGGAATGAATCTTAAAGTAGGAGAAAGTGTGGAGAAAAATATACTGAGTTATTTTGATTAATTCTTCCAATTGTTATCCACGTCAAATCACCAAAGATATTTTAAGTTTTAAAACCAACCTCTTATTACATTTGCTGTGTTCTGTGGCTTTATTATTTTTGTTTTTCCCTGCTTTGTAAGTTGGATGCGTAAAAGCAGTCCCCAGGGCAGCACCTGTGGCTCAAAGGAATAGGGCGCCAGCCCTATATGCCGGAGGTGGCGGGTTCAAACCTAACCCTGGCCAAAAAAATGCAAAAAAGAAAAACAAAACACACAAAAAAAGCAGTCCTTACATAAGAACCTCTCAAGGAAGTTCTTTCAAAGTATTCTTGCTTTTTCAGTCAAGATGAAAATCACATCTAATATTTTGCATAATGGAAATTTTATTATTTGTTGGCACTTCTTTTAAGAGAAAAAAACTGCCTATTTAATTTTCCAAAATAAGATGTATGGATTTATGTTAGTTTATGAATTTGGTACAAATTCATTGCATACTATAAAACTTGTGATTTAAAAAAAAAAAGGCTTTTACAGATCCATACCACTTTCAGGCCATGAAATGTAATTTGTGCTTGTGAAATTATTGCATATTCTTCTTTTGGGGGGGAAGAGGGTACAGAGTCTCACTTTGTCACCCTTGGTACAGTGCCATGACATCAAAGCTCACAGCAACTGCAAACTGTGATTCTCCTGTCTCAGCTTCCTGAGCAGCTGGGATTACATGCACCCACCACATGCCCAGGTACATTTTTGGAGATGAGGTCTTGCTCTGGCTCAGGCTGGTCTCCAACTCATGAGCTCAAGCAATCCGCCCGCCTTGGCCTCCCAGAGTGGTGGGATTGTGGGTGTGAGCCCCCGCGCCCAGACTGGCATATTCTTCTGCGCCCAGTCAGTGAGGTCACTGATGGTAAGCTGCTGTGGGGAGTCAGTGTAGTGGGTTAGGATATAGCAATTTAATGTCTGTCACTCTCACACGAAGATTGTTTTGTTGGACATAATCTGGCTCAAATACAAAGGCTTTATCTCAATAAGTTTGTGCCACTAGAACCCAGACTAGGAGATCAGATGATCCTGGATGGAAAAAGTGGCTTAAAACACAGGCTCCTGGGCCCTGCTTAGCCCACTTGTTCCTGGGAGGTGCAACCCCATCTCATCCCAGGGCGGGCCTCTTTCTAAGGTAGGGATTTTCAACTAGTGTGCTGCGAAAAATTTTAAAGATCATTAACTAAATTATTCTCAAAAAAAAGTTCAAAGCACAGTAGTGTATTCTTTCTTTCAATCTTATTTTTTTTTTGATCAATATAATTTAAGTGTCCTGTGGAAGTTTAACTACAGGTTCAAGTGTGCTGTGAGATTAAAAAGGTGGGAAAACACTGCTCCAAGGGCTCTTGAGTCTAAACTAGACTGCATCTCACGAAGCACTGCTAAGCCTGATTCCAGCAGAAAGGTGACCTAAGGTGACCCGCCCCACCTAGACTCAACGCCGGCCTCCCTGTGGCTCCAATGAGTTGCTGGGTTTGGTTCTTGGGTCTGTGGAAAATCCTCAGCCCCCCTTGGGGTCATCCATTCCTGAAGGCCAGTGGGGAGTGGGAGTGTGAAGCTGGAGTGACATCAGTTCTATTCCTGGGACACAACACTGGGACCCTGGAATGCAGCTGGTCATGCTGCTGGGGCTGGGTCGGAAGCCCAGGAGGGCACCGGGGATGGGGCACTGGGCACTGGGCACTTGCTGCTCCTGAGTGGTAGTTTCTGTAGTGAGAAGAGTAGGTGCTGTCAAAGGCAGGACGGGTATTGGAGTTTCCCTAGAAAGACTCCCAGGCAATGCCTATTAAAAGGAGGACATGTGTCCATGAAGAGTAATTGCCGTGTGCTCTGTGTGTTTAGCCGTTTGGAGACGGGATGAGCACCCTTCCTCCCTGCCCCCAACAGCATCTGTCCTGTTAGTCCCCCCAGGGACACGGGACACAAGGACTCATGATTGTTCTTTTGAGCCCCATGGCTCCTGCCAGGGACCCTGTGGGGGTCACTCATCGTGCTCACACACAGTGACTGCATGGACTTGGTCACATCTAAAACTGCTGCAGACCTTTGGACACAAACAGGACACCGGGTCAAGCCTTGGCTTGTGGGGCACTGGATTTGGGGCTCAGGCAGTGGGCATGTGCTCAGCCCATGCTGTCCAGGCTCTGGAGGGCCATTGCCAGCCACTGGGCCCTTTTGTCTCTGTGCGGCCGTCAGGTGGGTCGACCTGTGTCTTGGAGCTGAGTGGCACGGTGAGGGTGGCTGGTCATAGCCTGAAGCAGGCCCCAAAGGGCTTCTCGCCTCTGTGATGGGACGACCCCTGCAGAGCCTGGTAGAGAGGCACAGAAAGACAATTCTTTTTTTTTTTTTTTTTTAATTTAATTTTATTTTATTATTTTTTTTAATAATTTTATTGAATCATAATTATGTACATTGGTGCAATCACAGGGCACGATTCATATACATTCAGAAATATTTTGATCATACAGTTACAGATATCCTTCATGGCATTTCCTTGATCACTATATAAAGACATTAATACTCTACCTTTAATAAGTTTCGCCAGTACCCTGCTAAGATGCACCGTAGGTGTGTTCCCACTAATTGCCCTCCCCCAAAAGCCCATCAACCCACGAATGGATTAATAAATTGTGGTACATGTATACCATGGAATACTATGCAGCCTTAAAGAAAGATGGAGACTTTACCTCTTTTGTGTTTACATGGATGGAGCTGGAACATATTCTTCTTAGCCAAGTTTCTCAAGAATGGAAGAAAAAGTATCCAATGTACTCAGCCCTAATATGAAGCTAATTTATAGCTTTCATATGAAGGCTAAAACCCAATTATAACACAGGAATACAGGGAAAGGGGAAAGGGAGGGGAGGGGTGGGGGGGAGGATGGGTAGAGGGAGGGCAAATAGTGGGAACACACCTACAGTGCATCTTAGCAGGGTACTGGCGAAACTTATTAAAGGTAGAGTGTTAATGTCTTTATATAGTGATCAAGGAAATGCCATGAAGGATATCTGTAACAGTACGACCAAAATATTTCTGAATTTATATGAATCGTGCCCTGTGATTGCACCGATGTACATAACTATGATTCAATAAAATTATTTTAAAAAAAAATTCTTGGTGCAGGAAAATCATGGGTGAAACGGAATATATCTGTAGATTTAATGGGTTGTTTCCATTTTCTTTAATTTCCTACTACCAGTAATAGCTGAGATTACATTGCCACCTACTGGTAGACATTTTAAGAATTCAGTATAATTGTGTAATTCTTATTTTGTTTTAAATTAAACTTGACTGTTAACTATTGTTTTCAATGAATATGTTTCACTTTAAAATTTAAAACTCTAAAAAATATATAAAATTTAAAAGTTTATAAGTGAAGAGCATTGAACCATCAATAGACCTGGAACATAATTATGGCATATTATAAATATGCTTTGGGAAATACACAAACTGAGGATTTGTAAGGAGTGTTCATTTATATGCAGGGTTTGGCCCATTGTCACCTTCAGTTCTGAGGCTACAGGACACTCAGCCGTGTCGCTAAGGTTAAAGTTGTCAGGAATCAGGGATAGAGATTATTCTTTGGCAAAGGCATTAAAGCAGAAAAAGCAGGTAAGTGTATGATACTTGGGACCATAAAATTGCAATACTCACATAAAAACAATTGATGGAAAACAGAAAGTCAGAGAGAAACAGAAAATCATGAGTATACATAAACATAGATATACATACATATAGGTAGCTTAGGAGGAAAGTTAGGACTTGTATAGAAAAATACAGGAGATTATTCTAGCCTTTTGGATGTCGTTGAATTTCAAGTCCCTAGTAAATGAGTACATAGAACTCATAAAAGAAGCCAAAGTGTGTCCCAACTTCCAAAACATGGCAAAACTCTCCGAGACCTCCAACAAGGCCCTTAAGAACATTGCTACTGATACAAAGACACTTAAGTAGATAATATTACCTAACGAATGTCACCATTATAACTTTATAAATAATTTGTTGGCCAGGCGTGGTGGCTCAATCCTGTACTCTTAGCACTCTGGGAGGCTGAGATGGGTAGATCTCTTGAGCTCAGGAGTTCGAGACCAACCTGAGCAAGAGTAAGACCTCATCTCTACCAAAAATAGTAAGATTAGCCAGGCACTGTGGCAGGCACCTGTAGTCCCAGCTACTTGGGAGGCTGAGGCAAGAGAATCAAAAGTTTGAGGTTTCTGTGAGCTACAACTCCATGGCACTCTACCCAGAGAGCAAAGAAAGACTCTGCCTCCAAAAGTAACAACAATAATAATAATAATAATAATTGATTGACCTTAGAAATGAAGCATGGGCAGGTGTTTGTATTTATGGCCAGCTTTTAGGTATATGTTCAACAACAAAATTCACAAATTTCAATTGACACAAATAAGGATAACTAATATTCCTAGGAATATTGGAATAAGTATAAATAAAATATACTTATACTTATATTTAACTAATATTCCTAGGAATATTGGAATAAGTATATACATAAATTGGATAAGTATAGTCTGTGAGCCAAGAATTTTGTTATTTTATAAATTACAAGTTTGTTTTTGTTTTTGCATAAACAGTAACTATTGTTATCCCTGTATTGGGAATCTACACGTGTGATCTAAGTAACGTTATACAGTAGCAAAGTCCCTTCCCTGTAGAAAGTGGGCATGTTCATATTCCAACTGTTGCCATATTGGATTAAGTTTGTTTTTGTTTTTGCATAAACAGTAACTATTGTTATCCCTGTATTGGGAATCTACACGTGTGATCTAAGTAACGTTATACAGTAGCAAAGTCCCTTCCCTGTAGAAAGTGTGCATGTTCATATTCCAACTGTTGCCATATTGGACTCCGTGGACTATGGCATCATGAAAAGCATCCAGAGTGCAGGTTTGTCAATATCTTGCAATGTAGTCTGAGGCAGTCACTTCATTTGTATGTTTTCTCACCTGTAAAATGAAGTTGACCAGACTAAGGAAGGGTTTATGGTGTGATGGCTAGGGTTCCTACATATCTGTTCAAACATTATTCTAGATAATTGTGTGAAGGTACATTTTAAAGGACATTAACATTTATATCCGTAGACTTTGAGTAAAACAGATGACCTTCCACAATGTGGACAGATCTCGTTCAATCAGTTGGAGACCTCAACAGGAAATATGTGGAATCTAAAAACGTTTGATCTCATAGAATTAGAAAGTGGAGTGGTGGTTACCAGAGGCTGGGTGGTTGGGACAGGGATGGGGGTGGAGCTAGGGAGATGTTGGTCAAAGGATACGTAAGTACAGCCAGATAGGATAAATAAGTTAAAGAGATCTGTTGTACACCATGATGACTGTAGTTATTGACAACATATTGCATTTTTTTTTTTTTTGAGACAGCCTCATTTTGTCGGCCTCGGTAAAGTGCGGTAGCATCACAGCTCACAGCAACCACA
This sequence comes from Arctocebus calabarensis, assembly GCA_963573935.1. NCBI lineage: Eukaryota > Metazoa > Chordata > Mammalia > Primates > Lorisidae > Arctocebus > Arctocebus calabarensis. Next base: position 24,843 of record CAUYON010071435.1, read on the forward strand.
AACTCTTGGGCTCAAGTGATTCTCTTGCGTCAGCCTCCCCAGTAGCTGGGACTATAGGCGCTTCATTCTCCCCAGTAGCTGGGACTACAGGCGCTTCAGTCTCCCCAGTAGCTGGGACTACAGGTATCTGCCACAATGCCCGGCTATTTTTTTTAGAGACAAGGTCTCGCTTTTGCTCAGGCTGGTCTTGAACCCGTGAGCTCAGGCAATCCACTCCCTTCAGCCTCCCAGAGTGCTGGGATTACAATATTGTATTCTCGAAAAACATAGCATGGATATTAAGTGCTATCACCACACAAATGAAAACTATGGGAGCTAATATATTTGTTAATGATACGTTCCATAATGTATGTATACTTCAAAACTTTGCAGATTGCACAAAATAAATAGTGTACATGTAATACTTTTTACTTCAGATTAACATGAGGTTACAAAAAATTAGGTTACCTTGTTTGTATTTGTTAGGTGAAGTCTCTGTTGGAGTTGTGCCCCTCACCCAGGAGGTGTGCCATGTGCCTGTATATACAATAGTAACCGTCAATGTAATACACACATACAAACAGATTCAAACTCCAGCACCAACTTTTCCCCGGATCTTCTTCACCTTGCCACCTACCCTGCAGATTTTGCACTTGCCAGCTTCCACACTGTCAATCATCTCACAAGCCAATTCCTTACCATCAACCTTTCTCTGTCTCTCTGGCTCTGTTTCTCTCTCTCTCTGCCTGATTCTCTCTCTCTCTCTCTAATATAAAAGATATCAAATCTCCTATTGGTTCTGTTTCTCCGAGGAACCCTGACTAACACATATGATAATGGATTGCTATTACCTAAAGTTATAAAGATTATCCATTTGTAGGTTAAATGAAACATATTATTCCGTAACATTCTTTTTGTATTAAAGTAACTGATAAAGTCTAATTAGTCATCAGAAAAAGAGACTTTCCCGATGACTAAGGATGGCTTTGAAGGTTAAAACGTTCTAAACTCAGCCTCACGAGGAAGTTGTTGTGCTCACAATGTGATGCCCCCCCCCAACCCTTTTTCCGCAGACCATCCAGCTACTGCCCCTGTGCTGGTGGATGAGGCATGGGGATCTCTCTTGCAGGGCACGCCTGCCCCCTCTGGACAGCTCCCCGCCGCCTAGACCATCCACTTTCTTTCCTCGTGAGGCAAGATGCAATGATTTACATTTTCCTTTGGAGGGATGCCCAAGAACACCGTTGACCACTGCACTCCTAACGCTTCATGGATGTGACAAGCCACTGAGTCTTCACATGGTTTGTCCCCACCCTCTGCTGTCCCTGTGCCTCACAAAGGCTGTGTGTGGTGTCTCAGCCTACAAGCCCAGCACTCGGGGAGACTGAGCCAGATATTGCTCCCTCAAGCTCAGGAGTTTGAGACCAGCCTGTGCAAGAGTGAGAGCCCATATATACTAAAAATAGAAAAATTCACTGGGCCTGGTGGTGCACACCTGTAGTCCCAGCTACTCAGGAGGCTGAGGCAAGAAGATTGCTTTAGCCCAGAAGTTTGAGGGTGCTTGACCTACAACAGCACAGCTTTCTAGCCTGGGGCAACAGAGGCTTTATCTCAAAAAAAAGAAAAAGAAAAGGTCTTCTGTCTGCCACCCACCTCCTGCTCATTCTGCCTGGCTATCTCAGTGAGTTCAGGCTACTATAACAGATTATCATAGGATGGGCGGCATTAAACAAGAGAAATTTATTATTCACAGTTCTAGGGGCTAGAAGTATAAAATCAGGATGCCATGATGGGCAAACTAATAGCTCTGACTTAAGCAAAGCTTTTCATGGAACCAAAACATTTGTATTCCCTAAATAAAAAATAAGGAAGGCGATGCCTGTGGCTCAAAGGAGTTGGGCACCGGCCCCATATGCTGGAGGTGGTGGGTTCAAACCCAGCCTTGGCCAAAAACTGCAAAAATAAATAAATAAATAAGTAAATATAATGGAGAAAACAAAAAAAGATTAATGATCATAATAAAACTTCTGCATTTCTTCTCAAAAAGGAAAATCAGGATGCTAGCATGATCAGGTTCTGGTGAGGGCCTTTTTCTGGGTTACAGACTCTTGCCTTAGAAGAGTGTGAATGAATCAAGGAAGCTCTGGGGCCCCTCCTTCGTAAGGGCACTGGCATCCATGAGGGCTCTGCACTCATGACATAACCACCCACCAAAGGCCCCCCCACTCTCCTACTAGCATCGTGTTAGAGGTTAGGATTTCAATGCCCAAGTTTGTGAGGACACAAACATTCAGTCTACAGCATTGATCAACATACCATCATCAACCTGATAGATTAGTGCGTGATGTTTTGGGATGTCCAGATGATCCAGATCTCTTTGGACTATGATATAACCACGTTAACACACTCTGGAGAAAAACATAAATGATAATTAGGTCCATTTACTAATAACCCTTTCTGATCCTATTTTCTGATGAGGATCTCAGCCACCTTCATCTACTGTAACGTAATTGCCACCCTGACACAGCAGCTGTGACCAGGGCAGTCCCTTGGTGGTCTATAGTTATCCTCCATGACCCATCTGGTTCCTCAGGGTGGAGAGTGGTGGTTAAACGGGCATAGAATAGGGTCACCACTGCATCCTTTAGATGTTTAAGAGTGATACTCATCTCTACCAGTTCCTGTTCCGCTGTGAAACATGATTTTGATTTTTTTTTACAATCTATCTTGGCTGGTGTGCAGAGGGTGATTTCAGAGGCTGCCTCCTAACCTTTCCATAATAATGACCTTACTCAATAGGCTATGATTCCAGTGCAGGGGTCCCACAAACTACCAAGTGTAGCAAAGTCAAATATACCTTTGCGGACAGGAAAAACGACCACTGGGTCTGTTCATAGATCCGATGGATCCACTACAAACTGGGCCCTGTCCAGGACTCCATTTATTACCTGGCATTCTCTACCCATGAAAATGCTTCAGCTCTCTGGGTGTTAATGTCATTTCAGGCCCTGTGTTGAGGAATCCTCCAATTATGTGTGTATTCTGCTTGTCTCAGTCAGTTGGGTGGAACGGCCATAGGTCCATTTTAGGAAAGATGGAGGGATCGTGACCATGTATACTTGCCATGGTGCTGTAGAATCTTCTCCTGAGAACCCAGTTGCCCCTCAGTCAAGGCGTTCTAACCCAGGTTTGGATATCGGGCAGAGACTGGGATTTTTTTTAACTGGAAATGACTGTTCTCAGTTTCCAGGTCTTCCATCCTTGTTTTGGTTTTCTTATAAAAGCTGAGTGATTTCCTTGCTGGCTGCCATCATCTCCATCATTCTTTGTGAGGAAAGGCACTTGAATGCCGTTCCATTCTTACAAGACCCTGTGGATATCTGGTGATGGCTTATGGTGGGTAGATGCTCTCATCCAGCCTTTATTTTTTTCAGGGTACTTTCATCTCTATTGCTATCAGGAAGCCAAGTTCTAAGCCTGTCCTACAGAACAGAATCACTACTGAACATTTTAGTGGTGCTAATTCCCTTTTCAAAGTGCATTTCCCTTTCCTAAGACCTTTGTAAATGGTGTGTCTTCCAGCCATGAAGTATATCCGTGGCATCGGGCCTACAGCCCTGAGCCTTTCAATCCTTCACTCTTCTGTCCACCAAAATAATTATTGCATTTCAACTTCACTTGGCCTGAGCCATTGTGTTTTTCGTGATTCTAGAACACATTCTAGTAGCAGGATGCCTCTTCTCCTAATGTCCTTGCCAGGTTCTTAAATTCTGGATCTCAGGAGAGCATTACCAAATCAATAAACTTTTTAATATTCCATTGTATGGACTAGACTGACGGTCATGCATACTGAGAAGCTAGTCCAGTGTTACTCCCCCAAGTCCTGCTGTCTATGTCCCAGCCTCTTCAGAGTCCCACTCCTCCATCAGGTGCAGAACTTTTCAGGCCCAGCACCTCTCAAGCTGGGCTGAGCTGTAACTTTGCCTGACCTGCAGCTGGGAGGGAGCAGGTCCTGAGAGGGCCATGTATCCCTTTGTGGAGAGATTCCTATGCATTGTCTTTCAGCACAAAAATGTAACAGCTCTTAATAGGATGTGAGGGGCATTTCTACACTTTGAGAAGGTTCAAGAGAGTATGGGAAGCCAAACTTAGAGGGCCACCCATCCAGATGTCCTCATCCTATGTGTCATGGTCCCAGACTTTCCTAATCAGGGCACTGAACTTGACATCACAGACCCATTTGGGTGGAACCTTTTTTTTGAGAAAGAGCCTCAAGCTGTCACCCTGGATAGAGTGCTGTGGCATCACAGCTCACAGCAACCTCCAATTCCTGGGCTCAAGCGAGTCTCTTGCCTCGGCCTCCCAAGTAGCTGGGACTACAGGCACCCGCCACAATGCCTGGCCAT
>CAUYON010071437.1:0-20800 GCA_963573935.1 Arctocebus calabarensis
TTTCCTTTCCTTTCCTTTCCTTTCCTTTCCTTTTCCTTTCTCTTTCTTTCTTTCTTTCTTTCTCTCTTTCTTTCTTTCTTTTTCTTTCTATTGTTCTTCCTGTCTTTCTTTCCTTATTTTTCACGAGACAGACTCTCACTATATTACCAAGACTAGAATGTCATGGTTTCAGCCTAGCACACTGCAGCATCCAACTCTTGGGATTAAGGTATCCTCATGAATGAGCCTCTGAGGTAACTGGAACTAAAGGCAAGTGCCACAAACCTTGACAACCTTTTCTATTTTAGTACAAACTGGGTGTGTGATTAGGGCTGAGTGTATCTTGCTGTTGCTCATCCTTGTCTCCAACTCCCATGCTCAGGGTATCACTCCACCATGGCCTCCAAGAGCAACAAAATATTGGTGGCAAAAAACATTGATCTCTACTTAAGTAATGATATTTTCATGGGCTTTGAGGTGTGTTCAATCCTCAGGCCCCAGGGACACATAGTGATAATGTCAGGACTGTTTTTCCAGTTCCATGGTGGATTATTCATCACAGTTAGACCCACTTCTCATTTTTCTGTATCAAGTTGTGTTATTGTGTATTGAATTTGTGGACAAAAATAATTATTCCACTTCCTATGTGTCCAGGAAACAAAAATTTGGAAACCTCCAGCGTAGGAGGTCAGGAATGTTGCAACTTTCCACATATACTGATATTTCCCTTGATAAGAATAAATAGGTATTATGTATACCTATGGATATTTCATCAGGAATGTTGCAACTTTCCACATATACTCATATTTCCCACGATCAGAATAAATAGGTCTTATTTATGCCTATGTAGGTGTGGAGTGCAATACTGGACACAGCATGACCAGATTTTGAGAGAGGACATTCAGTAGAACCCCTACCTTCAGAAACAAGCCCATTCTAGAGAAAGAAATAAAATATCACAAAAATCAGAACTGAGAATTGAGTGATGTACCTGTCAGGTCTCTGATATCACTGTCTGATCTTTGAGCTTCTGTTCTTGGTCTGTAACACACCAGGGCAGCAATAGTTATAAACCATTCTCTTCCACTTGCTTACAAATCCATGATGTGAAAAGGAAAGGAAGTGTTGTTGAATCCCTTGTCCAGATACACAAACAAAATTTGGAAGCAGTAATTTACTGTGGAGAACAGAACCCCATGCTTTTGTAACAGTGTGAAACCAACAACGAACCAGGATAGCCATTACACATGCTTAACAGCAGTAAGGTTTAGCATAAACATGGTAACCCAGGGCAACACCCACTGTGATGTCATCCATAGTGTACATGTAGTGACTTCAACTGTAATATCCTGGGAGCCATGTTTCTGGTCAAAGGTACTAAGTGGTCTTTTCTACTCACTTCAGCTGGTATCACTCATGGATTTGAAATAGACTTCTTAACCCTCTATCCTCAGACAGAGAAGTGATCTCCCATTTGGGCCTTATTGATTCTATTGATGGTTGAGATTCCTGGGACTAGGCTGAAACAACAGTTGAGATTTTGTACAGCAGTGTGACTCAAGGTGCATCACAGCTCCCATAAGCTTATGGAGTCAATGAAGAAGGATGCTATTTATTTTATGATTTATTTTCCTTGAGACAGTATTTCACTTTGTCAGACTTGCTAGAGTGGCATGACATCACAGCTAACAGCAAGCTCCTACTCCTAAGCTTCAGTGATTCTTTTGCCTTAGCCTCTCAAGTAGCTGGGACTACAGGAGCCCAACACAAAACACTGCTATTTTTTTCTTGCAGTTTGGCCAGAGCAGGGTTTGAACTGACCACCTTTCTTATATGGGGACAGTGCCCTACACAGTGAGCCACATTCCATGCCTGTGGGACACTATTTCTAGGACCTGTTTGACACCTAACCCAAAATATCCATTTGAGAGACATTTACAAATTTACTATTCCTGGCTACAGCCTCAATTTGCTCATAGTTTCACAGGTCTTCTTTTTTTTCTTTTTTTTTTTTTAAATACATGTATTATATTACTCTTCATTACATTATTCCCCCCCACCCCCCAATGGTAAGACAGAATTTATTTACAGAAAAGAGTACAGAAAACACTAAAGCTCCTGGTAGAGGGAGAGAATTCAAGTGGGGAGAGAGAAGCTCTTTCTGTTTCTCTCCTGGTCTTTCCCCGTCTCCTCCTTTAGGCCTTTAGTCTCAGGGTATATATAGGTGTATGGGTTCCTTGGCCAGGAAACAAATGAATACAGTCCCTTCCGCCAGGGGCAAGGTGAGTGAATGTATCAATGAATGGATACAGTCCATTCATGGAATTGAGGCCTAGGAAATTCACAAGAAATTGACCTAGGCATAGGAAACGGGGTTCCACATTTAGTCTTAAGTGTAAAGTGAAGGAGACACGAAGGCACAGGTGTCTCCTCGGCAGTTGTCCAGCCTTTTTGGCAATTGGAGCCAAATTGGAGCCTGCTCTTGCTCAGGCTGTTCTCGAACCCATAAGTTCAGGCAATCCATGCCTAGGCCTCCCAGAATGCTGGGATTACAGGCGTGAGCCACCGTGGCCGGTCCTATAAGAACAATTTCATGTATTCATTCATTCAACAGGACTGAGCAACTACTAAGTGCCAACGTTATCCACCGCTATAAATAGAAGACAATAAAAGCCGCAGGTGGTGGCTCATCTCGGAAATCCTAGCACTTGGGAGGCCAAGGCAGGAGGATTGCTTGAGGTCAGGAATTCAAGACCAGCCTCAGCAATATAGCAAGACCTCATTTCTACAAAAAATAGAAAAATTAGCCAGGCGTGTGCGGCAAGCCCCTGTGTTCCAGCCGCTCGAGACAGGAGATCGCTTCAGCCCAGGCTTTTTACGTTGCAGTTAGCTGTAATAACGCCACAGCACTCTAGCCCGGCGAGGAGAGAGACCGTATCTCAAAAAAAAAAAAAAAAAAAAAGGCAAGATAGAAAAATAAAGAATGTTACCTAGTGATTCGAGCTAAGGGAGAAATCAGGAAGGTGAAAGAAACTGAAAACTAGGAGTGGTTAACAAGGCTCCTTTGGAAGGTGACAATAGCAGGCAAGCTCAAGTAGGTGTTTACTGCGGCCAGGATGCTACGAACTTCGTCTTCGCAAGCCCGGCTAGCCCCACACCACGGGGCCACCTGGCCACGGCTCGCCGCTCCTCGGCCCGGAGCCGGCCTGCGGGGAGGTCCGCGCTCTCCGGCCTCGCCCGCCCATCCGGCCTCCGGCGGGGGCGGGGCTAACATCGGGCGACGCTGCGGTGGCCCGGTTGTGCGCAGGCGCGAGGCGAGGAGTGCGCCTGCGCAGAGCTCAGGCCGACGTGGCCGGCCGGAGCCCGGAAGAGGCCCTGTGGAACTGCCGCCGGGCTGCTGTTCACTGCGCCCGTCTAACGTTGTGGGGCTGCGTGGCGCCCCGACAGCACCACCATGTTGAAGAAGTTCGACAAGAAGGACGAGGAGTCAGGTGATGGGGCCAGACCCGCGCGAGCCCTTGGGACCCTTCCCGGAATCCTCCTGCGCAGCGTCCGTCCTGACCCCCGATGCGGCCTGATGGAGGCCTAGGGGCTTGTGCAGGGGCCGCGGGGGTCAGGGGCCGGTCTCGCAGAGCCGAGCATGCTCCGGGTTCCCAGCTCGAAAGCTCCGACTGCGATTCCCTGGGTGACCTTGGCGGGTCACGCCCCCGGGCCTCTGTTTCCCCATCTGTCAGAGTCGCGGACCGGGCCGTGTGCTCCCTTGTTACCTGCTCCGTTCAGTCCTTTGGGATTGGCCGGGCTGCGTGGCTGCTGGCCAGACGGGACCCTGATCTGTGGAGCCAGTGTCCAGTGGCTGGGAACCTGACCCCTTCATTCATTTTCTCAGCAGACGGATGTTCAGCGTTTATTGTATCCGGATACTATAGTAGAACAAGTGGGATTGTAAATACAATCCCAGTGTATTTATTTACCCTGGGATTGTCAGACCTTGAATGTACTTGAAGGGAAATGGGCTAGGCTAGAAAGTAATATACTTGGTTGCTTCTTCTTAGGCTCGTGTGTTTAATGAAACTCCCATAAATTGCCACGCTGGGAATATTAAAATTGTCACCGATCCCACAAAGGGGACTAGCCTAGGTCGTTGGCACTCGCCCACAAAGAATCAATTAGGGAGACAGTAGGCTTGCCAAGGAAGGGAGGAGTTTTAATGGGAAAGACACCTGTTCAGAGGACAGGAGAAAATCTCAAAACCCTCTCACTGACCGATTGAAGGCAAGGGCTGTTGTAGTAGATGACAGGCAGATGAGTTTGCGTAGGGTTTGAAGCCCTAGGGTCTTCAGGTGGTCTGATTCAAGAATCAGCTGTTGGTGATGGGCAATGAGAGAGGCTAGTTAAGTCTGGTCGTTAGGCTTGACAACCTGAGGGAACAAAAAAATGTGGGAGGAGTGTGTCATTTTGCAACAACAACTGTGGAAGGCAGAGTGGAGGATACATACATCAACCAGATAATTACACATGTAACTAATAGGACAAATGTGACATCTGCTGTGAAGGAAACTTAGTCCCAGGGAGATGGCAGTCCCTGGCACATAGGGACTGAGTTAAGCATGAGGTGGATGAATGAAAGCAAGCAAGACCTGGCACCTGAGGGACAGAAGGACTGTACCAGGGCTGCTGGGTGATTGTGAGTGGTTTAGGGTAGAATGGAGCCCCTTGATGGAGCCTGGTAGGACCTACTGATTGTACACCTTGACTGCCATTCCTTAGGGTCTTGAACTTTTCCAGTTTTACTAGGAAAGGACTTTCCCCTTATTATGTCTGGGAGAGTTTTGAAATTCTGAGTCACAACTTGTCTTCTCCATTCTCCTTGACTTTAGGTGGAGGCTCCAACCCATTTCAGCACCTGGAGAAGAGTGCGGTTCTCCAGGAGGCAAGTGTCATTTGCTGCCCGCTGTCTTCCATCAGAAATGTTCCACAAGGGTGCAGTTGAAGTGCTAATTCTTTGAAGTGCTTGTTTAAAGAGCAAAAGGGGAGAAAAATCTGTGCTTGGAAAACAGGAAATCTGTTCCTAGACAGGAAAACTTTATTCCTGGAAGGAGATCCTTGTGCTTGCATTTTTGTGTTTATTCATTGTTTCTTTTTCCAGTTAATGTTTATTTACTATGTGTCCGCTAGTCATTAGGTCAGCACATCCCTAATATTTAGGCTTGATTTCAGGGTTTATTAATTGATGAATAAAAAAACCCAAACTCGGGTGGTGCCTATCGCTCAGTGAGTAGGGCACCGGCCCCATATACCAAGGGTGGAGGGTTCAAACCCGGCCCTGGCCAAACTGCAACAACAAATAGCCAGGCGTTGTGGCGGGCGCCTGTAGTCCCAGCTACTTGGGAGGCTGAAGCAAGAGAATCACCTAAGCCCAAGAGTTGGAGGTTGCTGTGAGTTGTGATGCCACAGCACTCTACCGAGGGTGACAAAGTGAAACTCTGTCTCTACCAAAAAAAAAACAAAAAACCCCCCCAAACTCTTAGCTTATGAAAATAAGCTTATTTAGACAAGTGTATTTATTTACTCTAGGATTGTCAGACCTTGAATGTACTTGAAGGGAAATGGGCTAGGCTAGAAAGTAATATACTTGGTTGCTTCTTCTTAGGCTCGTGTGTTTAATGAAACTCCCATAAACCCTCGGAAATGTGCCCACATCCTCACCAAGATTCTTTACCTCATAAACCAGGTAACAGTGGGGTAGGGAAAATGGTGCTGCAGGGTATAGGGAAGGGTGGGCATGTCATGACCTCTCTATTACAGATGGCCCAGCTCCAGTTCCCCTCAGCATCCAACTTGGTTGTGTTGCTTTTGATTCTCTATAATGCTTGAGGTTCTAGCCCAGGCTGATCCAGCAAGAAGAGCCATTTTTCCCCATTTTTGCAACCGAGACTTCTTTTCTTTCTTTTTCTTTTTTTTTTTTTTTTTAGATAATTTCACTATGTTGCTCTCTGTAGAGTGCTATGGCATCACAGCTCACAGCAATCTCTGACTCTTGGGCTTAAGCGATTTTCTTGCCTCAGCCTGCCAAGTAGCTGGGACTACAGGCACCGGCCACAACGCCTGGCTATTTTTTTTGTGGTAGTTGTCATTGTTTAGCAGGTCCAGGTTGGGTTTGAACCCGCCAGACCCAGGGTATGTGGCTAGCACCATAACCACTGAGCTACGGGTGCAGAGCTGAGACTTCTTTCTTGATTACCACAGGGGGAGCATCTGGGGACCACCGAAGCGACCGAGGCCTTCTTCGCCATGACCAAGCTATTTCAGTCCAATGATGTAAGCGCCCCCACCCCAGCTTTCCTCTAGAGGTGGAGCTGTGAGAGGGTGGTGGTGGGGCCAAGGCAAGCCAGCCCCACCAGTCAGCAGAGGCTGCCTTTGTATAGGTTAGAGGTTTCTTCTAACTCTGGCCCTCTCGCTGGGCCAGGGCTGATACGGCTTTTCCTGACTCTTTCCTAGCCCACACTCCGTCGGATGTGCTATTTGACCATCAAGGAGATGTCTTGCATCGCAGAAGATGTCATCATTGTCACCAGCAGGTGTGTCTTGGAGCTATGGGTGGCTCCTCTAATGGATTCCACTGAAAGAGACCAGTATTTCTTACGTGTATCAGACGATGACACTTTTGGTTAGCGTGGTGGCAGGTGCCAGTTATTCTGTCTTCCTCATCCTTCAGTTGCTGCTGCCCACTCGTGGCAGCCTCCAGAGTGTGCAGTTTCCTTTTAATCTATAGCTTTTTTTTTTTTTTTTTTTTTTTGAGACAGTCTCACTTTGTCACCCTTGGTAGAGTGCCATGGTGTCATAGCTCACAGCAACCTCAAACTCTTCTTGCGTCAGTCTCCCAAGTAGCTGGGACTATAGGTGCCTGCCACAACACTCAGCTATTATTATTTTTGTTTGTTTAGAGATAGGGGCCTCACTCTTGCTCAGACTGGTCTCAAACTCCTGAGCTCAAGCAGTCCTCCAGCCTCAGCCTCCCACAGTGCTAGGATTGCAGGCGTGAGCCACTGTGTCTGGTCCCTAATCTGTAGCCTTGACTTGAGCACAAACAAGTCCCTTGATTCCTCTTATTCAACCAAGCTGGCCTAGAACTTCTGCAAACACCAGAAAAAACACAAGAAAATGGACACGGAGAATGCAGGAGGCAGGTGTACAGACAGGCCTGCTTACTGACTACTGGTTTCTACTTTAGGTGGAGTGAATCGGGATGGATGTGTCTAAAGTATGATCCCCCCCTTAAGAACTGGGCCCCAGTTCTCCCTATTTCTTCTTGCCACAGTTTAGGATGGGGGTCAGACATTCATTTGTAGGTTCATTTAGAAAATATTGAGTATATTTCAGTTCCTGTGTGTAGTTCTGGGAATACTCAGCAAACAAAACAAACACAGTCTTTGTAGCCCCAGAATTTACACAGAAGTAATCAGGCATTGAGGCCTGATTGTTGTGGGAAGTTTGGTGGGTGTGAGGGGAGACCAGAAGAGCACCCAGCTTGATTTGGATCAGGAGAGGCTTCCTAGCAGAATAGTCTGATGGATGAGTAAGAAATAGCAGGACAGGTGGAGGTAAGGGCGGAGGGGTGCTCGAGGCTGAGGAGACGGCATGTGCAAAGGCCTGGGAAGCAGTGAGCATGGCCCTCTGGGGAGCTTCAGGGAGCTTCTGCTTGAGGTTGCTGGCAGTAGGAAGCCATGGAAATATTTCAGTAAAAGCAGGGAGTGACCTGGTCAGTTGTGAGTTTTATAAAAATCCCTCCAGCTGCTGTGTGGAGTTGGGCTTGCAGGGGCAGGAATGGAGGGAGGGTGCTTGTTAGGAGGCTCTGTGATGGGTGTGGTGGCAGGGGAACTGGAGAGGAGAGGAGAGGAGAGGCCCAGGTGCCCTGCACAGTAAGAATCCCTTTTTCCCAACAGCCTGACAAAAGACATGACTGGGAAAGAAGACAACTACCGGGGCCCGGCCGTGCGAGCTCTCTGCCAGATCACTGATGTGAGCTGCACCCCTTCCCTGCGGCCTGCCCTCTTCACTGAGGCTCTTGGCCCATCCTTCGCATGCCTTGGGCTGGCTCCCCTTTCACTGAACCAGGCAGTGTGGGGTGGGGGTGGGGTGGGGGTGGGGTGGGGTGTGCTCCTCCCCTGTAACTTATCCTGAGGCTTGCTGAGAACTGATTGGCTCTCCCTCTGCCCTGTTCCTCGGGCCCTTAGAGCACCATGCTGCAAGCCATTGAGCGCTACATGAAACAGGCCATTGTGGACAAGGTGCCCAGCGTCTCCAGCTCTGCCCTGGTGTCTTCCCTGGTGTGTAGCTATGGCGGGGGCCCTCTGGGTGGCAAGGTGGGAAATTGAAGAAAACAAAGCCCCTACTTTCCAGTAGGAAAAAGATGTTTCTGTAACCCCCAAATCTTGAGAGTCCTGCCCTCTGTCTTAGTGAGGAGAGCCAGAGAACTCTGGGTTTCTGGGGGAGGGGAGGTGAGTAGATGGCCTTGGCCCATCCCTTGGAGATTATTGGACTTTAGTTCTTTAGGGCAAGTGAGGGTGGTAGCCATCCGACTTTGCCTGCAGTCTCGGAGGACTAGGACATTGGTGAGGCCTTGGCTGAGTCTGAGGGAAGGCTGGACACCAGGCTCAGGAGGTGTGGAGGGGAGAACGTCCTGCCTGCCCGCCCCTTGAAGTGCCCTGTTGTCCACAGCACCTGCTGAAGTGCAGCTTTGATGTGGTCAAACGCTGGGTGAATGAGGCCCAGGAGGCAGCATCCAGTGACAACATCATGGTCCAGGTGAGATGTGAGCAGAGGGGTGATGTTTAAAATACATAGATGTATGGCTAGCCACTGTGGCTCACGCCTTAATCCTAGCACTTTCAGAGGGTGAGGCTGGTGGATCTCTTGAGCTGAGGAGTTTGAGACCAGCCTGAGCAAGAGTGAGAAAGTATCCAGGCGTTGTGACAGACGCCTGTAGTCCCAACTACTCAGAAGGCTAAGGCAAGAGGATTGCTCAAGCCTAATAGTTAGGTTGCTGTGAGTTAATGACGCTACAGCACTCTACCCAGGGTGACAGAGTGAGACTCTGTCTGGAAAAAAAAGAAACAAACTTAGAAATCAACAGCCTCAGCTGTTTGGAATGGACACTCACCACCAAGATACTGGTGGCCCCTGACTGCAGCCTGCTTTAATCCTTTTGTCATTGGATTGTGGGGGAAGATTGGAGGTTCTGGGAAATAACCCAGGTACCACTCAGGAGGCTTGGGTTAGAGAACACTACCAGCTAGTGCTGATAGCCAGCTGAGTGCTGTTTTGGAATATGTGATGTGGCAAACCTGGCCGGTGCCTCGACCACGCTGGTTTGGAAGTTAATGAGCTGTGGTAGGGCTTTTATCTGCTTCACGCTTCCTCAGTGACCTACACCAGGTATTTCTTTTGTCTGAGTTTTAGTTTCCTTATCTATAACAATGGGAATGAAGGTTCCTGCCTCACAGGCAGCAAAGGATTAACCAAGACAACATGAATAACACCTGCACCATCTGGCATGTGCCTGTCTGTGCTCCCTAGCTAGGTACCATCATCTCTTGCCTTTCTCCCCATCCTTTGCATGATTCTTGCCTTCAGGGCTATCTGTGGCCCCTTAAATCATCTCTGAGGGTCAGAGAGCTTCCCACATAGAAGGCACACATGGCTGCCATATCTTAGCCCTAAGCTGCCACTCCATCAGGAAACAAAACAGCCATGCGGACAGGGAATAGCTCTATGGGACCTTACATCTCCAGAAGGGGAGTCCCAGGATGTCTGACCCTCCTCACCTCGCTTTGCCACTACTGGCCATGAGTCCCCAGGCAAGTTAGAGATGAGACTGTCTACAACTGAGGTGGTTGTAAGGTGACATAGTAAGGTTTCCTGCCTAAGGTGTCCCATGAAATACCTTAAATGACCGTGCTCAGGGCCCAGCTCCCATCTTTTCTCTCTTTTAATAAAGACAGGTCTCCCCCCTGGTTCTTCATCTCTCCAGTGTCTGGTGGCCCTTGCCAGAATGGGGGCCGGAAGAAGAATCACAGACTCACTGATGGTTTGGTGGGGGTTGAGCTGGGGGCTGTATGTAGGGAGTACCTGGGGCAATCGCTGCCGCTGCTCTGTGTAATAACTGCTACTATGTCCGTCTTAGAATTGAAAAGCCTGAAGCCCAGAGAGATTAGTTGACTGGCCCAGGGCCACACAGTTAGTAGACATGGGCTCCACTCGCCTGTACTCGATTGCTGTCTCCTGCCCTCTAGTACCATGCACTAGGGCTCCTGTACCACGTGCGTAAGAATGACCGCCTGGCTGTCAGTAAGATGATCAGCAAGTTCACCCGGCACAGCCTGAAGTCTCCCTTTGCCTACTGCATGATGATCCGGGTGGCCAGCAAGCAGCTGGAAGAGGAGGACGGCAGGTAACAGCTCATCTCTCACCAGCTACGTGAGGCCTCATTCATTTTACCAGTCTGGGCCGCCCCAAACTTCTTGTTGCCTCGTGTTCTTTTGTAGCCACGACAGCCCACTGTTTGACTTCATCGAGAGCTGCTTGCGTAACAAGCATGAGATGGTGGTCTATGAAGCTGCCTCGGCCATTGTCAATCTGCCAGGATGCAGTGCCAAGGAGCTGGCCCCAGCTGTGTCAGGTCACTGGGCGTTCCTTCACCCAGATCCACACCTTCATGCCTGCTGGGAACTAGGTCCTGGGACAAGGGCTGGAGCAAAAGAAGAAAATACCCTCAAATAGGTCACTGTTTAGCGTTTAAGAAAAGGTGTCAGTACCTAATAAGCACCTGCTCTGTGCTAGGGCCCCTCACATGCATCACATTTGGGAGTGGGCTGCTTTCCATCTAAAGAGGAGGAGGTGAGGTTCGGGTCCACTCTGGAGCCTGTCAGGCTGGCTAGCCACAGAAGGGGGCCTTGGTGGGGGAACCCAGCATCTAGGAAACTAGTGTAGGCAGACTAGGGCTGAGCCATCCAGGTGAAGGAGGGAACAGGGCAGGAGGTCATTCTGGCAGCCCAGGTTTGAGCCCTGGCTCTGCTCCTCACCAGCTAAGCGAGCCTGGGCAGGCCATGCAACCTCCCCACACTTCTCTTCCTGATCTCAGATGTGAATGATAGTTGTGCCTGTTACACAGGGTTACGTGGGCAGTAGACGAGTGTGATCTGTACAGGTCTGTACAGTGACTGGCACTGTGGTGAACGCAGTGTAGTTGTTAACTTGCTGTTGTCAGGGGGAATCCAGCAGCCTTGAGTTGCTTCAGCACCAACCATGGAATGTCTTGTGCCTCCTCCGTGCAGTCCTGCACTGAGTGTGGGGATCTTACCATCAAAGAGTAGAAAGCATGCGATGTGGTGCTTAGTGGTTGGTAGTGGAAAGTGGTTATATTGAGAGGTTAAAAAAGAGGGGCTTTGAGAGGTGGTAAACCTGGATTCAAAGGGGGGAGGAGAGGATGCTGTGGAAGCAGGGGGTTAGATCTGCAGGTTTTTAGGATTGGGCCTTCTGTTTTTGTAATATTTCCTGTAATACTGGTATTAACCTGGCCAGGCTGAGAGACAGGGTTCATGTAACTCCTAATGAATTCATGCACTAATTTGAATATTCATTTATTCTTATTTTATCCCCTGTATTTCCAGAATTATGAAAGACATTAAATAGAGCCTTCAATATAAGGGTTACCTTATTTTAAGAAAAAAATACTTCTATCCCACCTAGGGTACAAAAAAAAAAGATTCTAAAAAAGTATCTGAGAATAAAAACCAAATAATAATGAAAGGAACTTGGATATTTCAGAAAACAGTAGTCACATTCACTACTATGGTCAAATACAAAATGTGTCTTTGAGCTTCCTGGCAGCCAGGGCAAGGAAGGGATATGGTAACTGACATGGCTCTCACACAGAGCTAGGAACTAAACCACTTGTTTAAGAAAAGACTTTGTTCCCAAGCACTCGGTGTCAAGAGGAAATGCTTTTGGTTTTTGTAGACACAATAAAGAGAAGGTAGAATTTTACTTTACAGTGGTTAAGAGTGTAGGCTGCAGATAGAGATAGTCCTAAATTTTAATTTTGGTTGTCACACTTACTGACTTTGGAAATTACTTTGGTTTCTTTACACCTTTGGGTCTCTGTCCTTATGTATAAAATGGGAATAATGGTAGTAGCTGCTTCCTAGGGTTGTGAGCCATCTGTGAGGCAAGGCGTGTCAGCTGCCTAGCAGAGCACCTGGCACACAGCAGTTGCTCAGAGAATGGTAGCACTGTCATTCACGAGGACAACTGGGTGCTCACAGATGTTACAGTCTCTGTTTACAGCTGCCCGGAGTGAGGGGAGGGCTTTGCCTTGGGTGGGGTAGGGTGTCAGCAGGGAGATGAACCCTGGCTGGCTCTTAAAGCCCTGCCCTGCGTTCTCCCAGCTGCCTGGGAATGAGGGCAACCTGGCATGTGGCTTGTGTCTCCCCACAGTGCTCCAACTTTTCTGTAGCTCGCCCAAGGCCGCTCTGCGCTATGCTGCCGTCCGCACCCTCAACAAGGTAAGAGTCCGGGGTAGAGGATGTGGGGGCCTGGCCTTGTGGCAGGTTGGAGGAGGCAGGCCTGATCTAGCTGGAGGGGTGTCCTGACCCCTGACCTGGCTGGGCGCAGTTACTTTCTTCTGTATGGTGATATAATCTCATCCAGAGGACCAGTGACCAGGCCAAACCCAGCAAATGAAGTGACAGAATTAAGGACCTGCCCTCTTTGTCTCCTCCCAAAACAGGTTGCCATGAAGCACCCGTCAGCAGTGACAGCCTGCAACTTGGATCTGGAGAACCTGGTCACAGATTCGAACCGCAGCATTGCCACGCTGGCCATCACCACCCTCCTCAAGACCGGCAGCGAGAGCAGCATTGACCGCCTCATGAAGCAGATCTCCTCCTTCATGTCGGAGATCTCAGATGAGTTCAAGGTACCCAGGCCCCCTGCTGCACCACGGTCCCCCACCCGTGCCCCGAGCAAGGAAGAAACTCTGCACTTGCCTTTTCTGTCCGCAGGCCTGAGGGGCGGGTCAGCCTGAGGACCCAGGGGGGCTGGCACCTTGCCTTGCAGATGCTCGGCTTTGGAGATTCGCAGAGTGCTGTGTCTGGGCCTTGGTTCATCTTGTCCTTGGTAGGGAGAGAATGGTAGCTTCCAGTCCAGCCAGGGTCGTTCTTTGTTCTCCAGGTATTTGAGGAGCACTTGCTATATACAATGTGGAGTGTTAGCAGAGGAGAAGGTGGTAGTGAACACGACAGGTTCTTGCTTGTGGCTCTTCCTTTCTGGGGAGGAGAGAGAAACAATTTCAGGTATGGGTTGTGCAGCGAAGAATAGAGACACAGCAGGGTTTGCCTGGAATCATGTGGTCTGGGAAGGCTGTTCTAATGGGTGGCATCTGAGCTAAAACCTGAATAATGTGAAGAGCCAGACGCAGGAAGATATGAGAGAGAAGACAGGAGCGAATTTGTTGTGAGCCTCAGGGAGAAGGTTGGGAGGGGCTTGGGAGCGTCAGGGCTGGTACAGGCAGGGAAGTCAGACGAGGTGGGGCTCAGGGACGTAAGTCCTTGTGGGTCAGGTAAGGGATTTGATCATAAGGGAGATTTAGGAGAGGTGGGGTTTTGGGTGAGTAGTACTTTAAAAGTTTTTTTAAAAAAGGCTTGGCGCCTGTGGCTCAGCGGGCTAAGGCACCAGCCACGTACATCTGAGCTGGCAGGTTCAAATCCAGCCCAGGCCCGCCAAACAACAATGATGGCTGCAACCAAAAAATAGCCAGGTGTTGTGGCGGGCGCCTGTAGTCCCACCTACTTGGGAGGCGGAGGCGAGAGACTCGCTTGAGCCCAGGAATTGGAGGTTGCTGTGAGCTGTAATGCCACAGCACTCTATCCAGGGTGACAGCTTAAGGCTCTGTCTCAAAAAAAAATAAAATAAAATAAAAGTTAAAAAAAAAAAAGGAGGTAGCAAAGAAATATATTGAGAAGTCCCCTGCACCTCTCTGTCAACCCCCCCCTCGATGCCAGCATCGCACAGTCACAGTACAGTGTCAGTCACAACTCATGGAATTTATTCAGATTTTACCATTTACACGAGTACTCTGTGTGTGGGTATAAGCAAGCTGTGTGCAATCTGTCACACGTGTACAATTGTGTGTCACAGTTTCTTCAAAACTGCTACCACAGGGTAGTGCCTGAGGCTCAAAGTAGTAGGGGGCTGGTCCCCTATGTCGGAGGTGGTGGGTTCAAACCCAGCCCCAGCCAAAAGCTGCAAAAAAAACAAAAACAAACTGCTACCACAATGAAGATATCCAACTATACTGTCACCACAAGAATCTCCTGGGCAGCACCTGTGGCTCAAGGAAAAGGGTGCAGGCCCCATATACCTGGGGTAGCAGGTTCAAACCCAGCCCTGGCCAAAACTGCAAAAAAAAAAAAAAAAATTCTATACTGTTACGCCTTTGTAGCCACACCAGTTCTCACCTCCCTGTCCCTACCCTGGAAGCCATAATCAGGTCTTAATCTATGTAATTATGTTATCTCACAATTGTTACATAGAGTCATTTAGTAAGTCATTGCAGAGTTTTAATTGGCAGACTAAATGAGAAACGTAGTGTGGTAATTCTACATAGCACGAGTTATGCAAAGTACCCAGAAATCACTCTTCTGTGGTATTGTAAGAATGCTTCACAGGCTGAAATGACATGGTGAGATTTCCATTTTAGAAAGATACTTGTGAAGAAGTGTGGACTGCAGCTGCGTGAGGAGATGGTCCCAGTAGTTGAGGAGAGGGTGACGGTGCCTGAACTGGCCTGAGAGTAGACGGGGAGAGGTGGTGTGGGAGCTCCTCAGGGAGGAGAGCCACTGGGAGGGCACGGTTCGAGGGGGGCAGAGTGATGCCATATTCTACTTGGAGTTGATGGTGGTGCCTAACTAGGTTGGGGAAGGAGAAGACGATTAGGTCTTGCATGAAAAAGAGGAGGTGAGGATTATGGTTGCAGATGTATTGATTTCCAGGTGCTACAGGCACCAGGTGGAGTTGTCTGGCAGATAGTTGGAAATGGAGGTCTTGAGGCTCAGACAGGAAATAAAGATTAGGAGTCAGCATGTAAGAGGTGGCTAAAGCCCTAAGAAGGGCCAGAAAGAGACCAGGCACGGTGGCTGACGCCTGTAATCCTAGCACTCTGAAAGGCTGAGGCAGGTGGATCACCTGAGCAGGAGTGAGCCTCCATCTCTGCTAAAAACAGGAAAGGGCAGCGCCTGTTGCTCAGTGAGTCGGGCACCGGCCCCGTATGCCGAATGTGGCAGGTTCAAGCCTGGCCACGGCCAAACTGCAACAACAAAAAATAAGTAAAAACAGGAAAAACTAGCCAAGTGTAGTGGGCACCTATAGTCCCAGCTACTTAGGAGGCTGAGGCAGGAGGGTCTCTTGAGCCCAGGAGTTATTTATTTGAGACAGAGCCTCAAGCTGTTGCCCTGGTTAGAGTGCCGTGGCGTCACAGTTCACAGCAACCTCCAACTCCTGGGACTACAGGCGCCCGCTGCAATGCCCAGATATTTTTTGGTTGTAGTTGTCATTGTTGTTTAGCAGGCCCAGGGTGGATTCGAACCTGCCACCTCTGGTGTATGTGGCTGGCGCCTTAGCCACTTGAGCCGTAGGTGCTGAGCCTTGAGCCCAGGGGTTTGAGGTTGCTGTGAGCTAGGCTGATGTCATGGCATTCTAGGCCTGGCAACAGAGAGACTCTGTTGCAAAAAAAATGAAAACAACAAAAAAGATTGCCAGAAAGACTGAGAAGAGGGCTAAAGACAGAATTCTTAAGACATAGGTTTGATAAAAGAGGAACCCAAGAAGATAATAGATGGTGGGCGTCACGGGGAGGGCTACCCTGAGGCCTGGGTAGAAGAGCAGAGTTTGGGGGACCCAGAGCCCAACTCTGGGACTGTTGGGACTGCCGTTGTGCCACCTGTCCCTGGGTGGTGGGCTCGGGGATTATGTGCTCCTCAGTGCAACCTCCTTGCCCTGTTTCCTGGCCACAGCCTGGCCTTGCCTAAGGAAGGACTATGTTGGCATTTGGTGAACTGAGTCACTCTGCTTGGTGGCAGGGGCTCACACATGTCTGTTTGGCTCAGGTGGTGGTTGTCCAGGCCATCAGTGCCCTGTGTCAGAAGTATCCTCGCAAACATGCCGTCCTCATGAACTTCCTGTTCACCATGCTGCGGGAAGAGGTAAGAGTTGAGGGTGGTCGGGGTATGCCAGGTATCCTGTGCAGGGAGAGACCTGGCTGCTGGCTCCACGCTCAGCTTGCAGCCAACAGCCTCCTCTTTGCAAGTGTGCTCAGATCAACCTGGTGACCAACACTGGTGACCAGGAGGTCTTCCTGGTGCCTGGGGCCCTGTAAAGTGCTAGTGGACAGAGTGTAAATGTGCAGTGCTGCCTACTATTACAGTCAGAACTGTGTTACTCACCATTCAGCTTTAAAGGCAGCAGAAAATGGGAAAACACGTACAGAAATATTCTGGGCCCTTCCAGGAGCTCTAGAGGTGGTTTCTTGTGAAACTGTTGCTAATAATGTGACATTGGTGCTGTTTTTGTTCCTGACGTGAATTGGTGGTTCACTTACGCCACCTTTCTTGGTTGTCTCAACAAAATTGGCTAATTCATAGGAGAGGGGCAGAAGAAAGTGTTGGTAGAATCCATTTGTTCTCCAGACACATGGTGCCCCTTTGACCTAGCCACAGATTGGCCCATGAACCAAGCAGGAGAACATCACCTTGGTTGTCTTTGGGTTAGAAATGTTAGAAAAGAGGGCTCGGCGCCTGTGGCTCAGTGGGCTAAGGCGCCAGCCACGTACACCTAAGCTGGCAGGTTCGAATCCAGCCTGAGCCCGCCAAACAACAATGATGGCTACAATCAAAACAAAAATGGCCGGGCGCTGTGGCGGGTGCCTGCGGTCCCAGCTACTTGGGAGGCAGAGACAGGAGACTCGCTTGAGCCCAAAAGTTGGAGGTTGCTGTGAGCTGTGATGCCACGACACTCTACCCAGGGCCACAGCTTGAGGCTCTGTCTCAAAAAAAAAAAAAAGAAATGTTAGAAAAGAGAAGGGCACTGATGCTTAGGGAGCCTTCAGCTAGTGGGCCTGGCTCCTTGGACACACTACACGGTGTACACAATCTTATCCTCTTCCTGACAGATCTTATTTCTAAATGTTATTTTCTCTGTTTAAGAATCAGAGATCTGTGGCACAGAAAGACGTGCCCTGCCTATCAGGATCTGCACCCAGCTCAGTCTGGCTCCAAAGCCTGCACTCTTCTCCTAAACTTCCTACCTCCCAGAAAAACACATGTTGCCATGTAACATTCATGAGACTGTAGCACTCAGACATGGGACCTTCCAGACATGGGCTTATCCGTTCCTGCAGATGGGCCTGTCATCCTCTGGTCACAGCAGGTGCTGGCAAAGCTTCTATGGAGTCATTTTTAACTTCTCTGAGCCCACCAGGCTGGCTGGCTATAGAACTGATATTGAAAATAGCCTTTGAAGGTTTATGTTATACTATACACATAACACCTTTGTTGAACTATAATTCACTTATTGTACAAATAGCATCTTATTTATTTTTCGAAATACCCCATAAAGGGCCAGGCAAGGTGGCTAATGCCTGTAATCCCAGCACGCTGGGAGGCTGAGGTGAGTGGACTGCCTGAGCTCATGAGTTCGAGACCAGCCTGAGCCAGAGTGAGACTCCGCCTCTAAAAATAGCCGGGCAGTGCAGTGGGTGCCTATAGTCCCAGCTGCTCAGGAGGCTTAGGCGAGAGAATTGCTTAAGCCCAAGAGTTTGAGGTTGCTGTGAGCTGTGACGCCATGGCCCTCTAACAAGGACAACATAATAAGACTGTCTCAAAAAAAACTATAGTAAATAGACATACAATTAACCATCGTAACCATTCTGAAGTGTGCAGTTCATTGGGATTAAGTACATTCACATTGTTGTGCAGTCGTCTCTGCTCTCCATCTCCAGGACTTCTTCATCTCCCCAGACTGAAGCTGTGCCCCTCTTGAACAGCAACACCCTGTTTTCCCTTCTCCCAGCCCTTGATGACCACCATTCCACTTTCTGCTTATGGACTTGACTACTCTGGGTACCTCATATAAGTGGAATTCTGTACTATCTGCCCTTTGTGACTGGCTTGTTCCTTTTTGCACATTATCGAGAGCCCTGCCTCCAGGTTGTGTTGGGACCCCTGTCCCTGGTCCTGTGGAGGCTTTCAAGCTCTTTCTGGAGAGAGCAGACTCTTTGTTCAGCCCAGCCCCTCTCCCTGCAGGGTGGCTTTGAGTATAAGCGCGCCATTGTGGACTGCATCATCAGCATTATAGAGGAGAACTCAGAGAGCAAGGAGACAGGCCTGTCACACCTGTGTGAGTTCATAGAGGACTGCGAGTTCACTGTGCTGGCCACCCGCATCTTGCATCTCCTGGGCCAGGAGGGGCCCAAGACCAACAACCCCTCCAAGTACATCCGCTTCATCTATAACCGAGTGGTCTTGGAGCATGAGGAGGTCCGGGCAGGTAGGTCTGAGCCAGGGCTGAACTTGACCTCTTAGCCTGTGCTTCAGTAAATGTTCTGCTGACAAAGGGACCTGACCTCTGTGGGGACCCAACTACTTGGTGTTCTTGACTCACAAGCTGTTTTTTTATAATATATAGGAAGGACTTCAGATATCATCTAGTTGAGTATTTCTTTTTTTTTTTTTTTTTTTTTTTGAGACAGAGCCTCAAGCTGTCACCCTGAATAGGGTGCCGTGGCATCATAGCTCACAGCAACCTCCAATTCCTGGGCTCAAGCGAGTCTCTTGCCTCCGCCTCCCAAGTAGCTGGGACTACAGGCGCCCACCACAATGCCCGGCCATTTTTGGTTGCAGCCGACATTGTTGTTTGGCGGGCCCGGGCTGGATTCGAACCCGCCAGCTCAGGTGTACGTGGCTGGCGCCTTAGCCCGTTGAGCCACAGGCGCCGAGCCTTTGTGGTCTTCTTGTAGTGATTTTAAAAATGGCTCTTGTTGGCTTGGTGCCCATAGCTCAGTGGTTAGGGCGCCAGCCACATACACCGGGGCTGATGGGTTTGAACTTGGCCTGGGCCTGCCAAACAACAATAGCAACTACAGGCTTGGTGCCTGTGGCTCAACGGGCTAAGGTGCCAGCCACATACACCTGAGCTGGCGGGTTTGAATCCAGCTTGGGCCCGCCAAACAACAATGACGGCTGCAGCCAAAAACAAAAATGGCCGGGTGTTGTGGCGGGCGCCTATAGTCCCAGCTACTTGGGAGGCAGAGGCAGGAGACTCGCTTGAGCTCAGGAATTGGAGGTTGCTGTGAGCTGTGATGCCATGGCACTCTATCCAGGGTGAAAGCTTGAGGCTCTGTCTCAAAAAAAAAGAATTTTTCCTTTCCATTCAAGCTTAAAGTCCTACCTATCATTATAAAATAAAAAGTTACCTATTATTGGACTGAATTCACTAATAAATAAGTACTTAGATGCTTGTGTAAATCCTTTACAAAGATTAGCAAAAGCAGTTCTCATTAAAGTGACTAATATACATATACCACAGTGGCATAAGGATTATTTTGAGCTCGAGACATTTAAGGATCAACATCTGTGGGAAGAAGTTTTTTGAATTCCCTTTAACTTCTGAAAGGCAAAGCCTTACAAAAGCATTCAGCTGTCATAAATCCTCCTCCCCACCACACCAGTTTCACAACTAAGAAGACTGACTCTTATCACCAAAGACTTCCTCAAGACGAAAAGGAAGCAACTGAATAAAAAATCACCCCAACAAATATTGCCATGAACTATCATATCTCCCATCTGTTCTCCTAAAGACCCATTATTTCTTTGGAGAGTCATTTGTTCTTCCGAAAGAGTCCCTAGCCCCTCCTCATCCCCTATCAAGATGGTACATTAGCTCCCAATTCTAACCACTTCCTTGAGTTACATTTCCTTATGAACTACCTTGCATAATTAACTATTTTTTTTCTCTTGCTGATCTGGCTTTTATCAGTTTAATTTTCAGGCCACCAAGTACTGAACATAAGAGGCTAAGGGACAAGTATGTCCTCCTCAATCATACTTTTTTATTTTTAAAAGAAATCAATTTCCCATATTCTTACTTTGATGGGCTACCACAGCATAGCAGAGAAAGAAATTTTATGGACATGTAGGCACAATCTGAGCTAAGCATGTACCAATGCCTTATCTTAGATGTTACAATTCTCATACATTCTGAGTTTGCAACATAATTTGAAATGCAATTGCGTACATGAGAATTTGAAGATCCTTTCTGTTGTTCAGACAGTAAGTCTATGTAGTCATATGTCCGTGTATCTTGCATAATGCAATAACTTGTCGAGACTATGTGACCAAACTGTATTATTTATTGTCTATTAACTGCTCATCCTCAGCATCTGTTTGAACAGAGCGCAACAAAATAGACAGCCAGAAAGTAATTATTAAATTGAAAGAATATTTGGCCTATGTAGTATAATATGATATATATTTAGTCTCTGTCACAAAGCACTTAAAAGTAGTGGAATTTGGAGCCAAGATGGCGGTCTGTAGCCACCTTTCTGCAGACGCTCCTGTCCAGAAGGAGCGTTAAAGGACAGAAATTTAGCGAGAAAGCCAACGGTTTGGAGCTGAGCCAAGAGACAAGGTCGAGGAATGCACATCAACGCTGCTGGAGCGATCTGCGACCCCAAGGATACAAATAAAAGGTACAGAGCACATCGCCAAGC
>CAUYON010071438.1:0-29333 GCA_963573935.1 Arctocebus calabarensis
TTCATATAGTGATTAAAAGGCCATGAAGGCTATGTTAAATAGTTCAATGAAAATATTTCAGAATGTATATAAAGTCAGCACATTGTGCCCCATGATTGCACCAATGAACACAATTATAATTTAATAAAAATTAAAAAAAAAAGTTTCAGTTGAAAAGTCTGCTGTCATCCTAATGGCTCTGCCTCTGTAGGTCAGTTGGCATTTATTTCTGGGTGCTTGCTGAATTTTTTTTTCCACTTGCCTTTGTACAGATTCATTACAATGTATCTTGGAGAAGCTCTGTTTGCGTTGAGATGACCTGGGGTTTAAAATCCATCTGAAATAAGTGTGTCAGGGTCTTTAGTAAAACTTAGGAAGTTTTTATTTATAATAGTCTCCATTAGGCTTTCATTCTTTTGGGACAATCTTCTTCCTCTTCAGGAATCCCTATTATTCATGTTTGAATGCTTCATGGAGTCTTGTAGTTCGCTAACCACCTGTTCTGCTTTCTCTCTCTTCTTTTCTGCCTCTGTAACTATCTGGTTTAACTTGAAAACTTTATCTTCTAGTGCTGAGGTCCTTTCTTCTCCATCTTCTACCTGTTTTTAACACTTTCTCCTGCATCTTTACATACCTTGATTGTCTCCAT
The DNA here is from genome assembly GCA_963573935.1 of Arctocebus calabarensis. Taxonomy (NCBI): domain Eukaryota; kingdom Metazoa; phylum Chordata; class Mammalia; order Primates; family Lorisidae; genus Arctocebus; species Arctocebus calabarensis. Next base: position 629 of record CAUYON010071438.1, read on the forward strand.
CATTTCCTTAAGCTCTGCCATATCCTTTCAATTGCCTACATTTCTCTTGTCTGACTTTTAGTTCTGCCTTTCCATTTTCTTGTCCATTCCTTTCATTGTCTTTATCATCCATAGTTTTAACTTTCTTTCTGTCACATCTATTAATTCCTTATAGCTAGAGTCTGCTCCAGTAGCTGCCATGAGACAGTTGCTCTGTCTTGCTTTTTCATATTACCTGAATTATTCTCTTGGTTCTTCCTCATAGTTGTTTCTTCTTATTCACCTCCTTGTCCTCCTTTTTCCTTCTCACTTCCTACTTTACTTCAAATCACCCTGTCTCAGAGCTTAGGTCTTGAAGTGTCCTCATCCTGATTAAAGCCAAACTCTTCCTTGTGGCCAAAAAAATAGGAGTCCTTGCTCTTGATGACAATATGTTACAATATGTTGCTGGGACATGAGGTGGTACTGTGTTTTTTTAGGAGATGGAGAACACAACCTCTGTGGTCCTTATTCCTAGCTTAGTTGCCTTCACTGATTACTTGATTGTTTCTTCAGCATTCAGGCCCTGCCAGGTTGTGATCTTAAAGCTCACAAAATCCTTTAGGGGCAGGTCTTACTGTGCCGTGGGGTGTGGGAGTCCCTTAGCCTCTCCCAAAAGTGGAGTTCTAATCACAGCAGGCAGAATTAAGACAGCAAGCTTTAGGCCCCTGCTAAGACCTTCTCCTGACCTTCCCACAATGGGCATCTGGCATCTGAGACTTTCTTGGTATGGCTGCCTTTCCAGTCATCAAACCTATGGCAAATCCTTTCCAACTGGTATTCAACAGTGGTTGTTGTATACTGTTTGAGACTGCCCATTCATCCAAGCTTTGTACTTAATGCTCAGCTTCCCCCCAACAACTGAAAATTTTAAAAGGGTTTCTTTAAATCCTGGACCTTCGTGGGGCCAGGAATTCCCAGTGGTTGCAGTCATACGCCTAATTCATCAGATTTACAACTGTATCTAGCTCATCACCCCTCATTATACTGTGTAGATACAACTCTGGGTAAGTTCTCTGCTCCAGGCATGGGTGGATTCTCTCTTTTCCCCCAGTCATTTTAGGAGAACTCAGCTGAATGATCATTTTGGTCTTCCATCTTGCTCCTCCCTACCAGGAGCACCATTCTTTCTGAAAGCATCCTCCCTCAATTATGCTAAGACTGGGCTTTAGCTGAATTCATGTCTTCACCCAACTTCTTCTCATTCACTTTCCCATTTTCTAACTCCTGCAAGGTTACTTCTGAGAGTACTCCCTTAAGAAATCCCTCACACAGGGGTTTCTGTCTCAAGCTTTGCTTCAAGGTAGCCTCAAGTGTTATCAAGTTTTGAAATTTTAAAGTTCACGTGAATCTTCTTTCAGTGTATGATTTTTGGCTTCAACTAGAATGGTTTCTTCAAATACATTTTAATTTTATTTAGTCATTATTCTTGTAAAACAAAGACATTTAATTAAGTAATAAGACATTTGGAAGAGTTCTTTAAACTCTTTATAATAGACGTTATTGTATAGACCTATATAATTACATATTACATTGATTCATATACATTTATATTGATTCATGTGGTGCATAAGCTTCCATGATATATATGCTTGTAAACTATAAGGAATCATTGCAAGTGCCAGTAATGAAACATTAGTTTCATTACCTTCCAAGTAAATTATTCATGAACAATAATTTTCTCATAAATGCTGATAACACATCAATATTATACTACATTATTTACAATGAAGAAAATTGAAGCAAAAATATCTTTATGAAATTTTATCACACAAAATATATATCTAGATAATGCAGACTTATAATAAAATAATTTATTCCTTCATTCACTAAATATATAGTAAATTTGCATATATTGTATGCTCTGAATAAATGGTAGATTAGTTAATACAGTCTTCATGTGAGACAGAAAGTACACAATAAAATGGTATATAATAGTACATGTTACAGTAAATTCTAATGGTCACTATGAAAGTCAAAAAAGATGGTATAGAAAGAAATGATGTGTTATTATGAAAATGAGTGTAAGCATGTTTAGATTGCATATGTGGAGATAATTAAATAATATGATATTTAAGTTCATCAAAAAAATAGAAGAAACTAATAACAAGTATACATTATTGTGCCTCCTCCATTCATAGTTTCACTTTCTGCAGTTTGAATTGCCTGCCATCAACTACAGTCTAAAAATATTAAAAGGAAAATTCCAGAAATAAAATAATGTTTACATTTTAAATTTCACAGAATATTGTGTTAATATATTACATTGTCCCATTCCATCCATATCAGGATGTGAATCAACCTCAAACTCCTGGGCTTAAGTGATTCTCTTGCCTCAGCCCCCCAATTAGCTGAGACTAATTGAGGTGCCCACCACAATGCCTGGATATTTTTTTCTTGCAGTTATCATTGTTGATTTTAGTCAGCCCGGGCAAATTCAAACCTGCCAGCCTCAATGTATGTGGCTGGCGCCCTACCCACTGAACTATGGGCATCGTCCATTTCCATGTTCTTGGTGTATTTGATGGATAGTAATCAACATCATAATGGCTCTATGATCCAGGATTACCCAAAGGACATAATTCTCCTTCTAATATGTTATCATAAAGTCAGTTTTTTGACTGACCTTTTTTTTTTTTTAAATCAGAGACTCACGCTATTGCCCTAGGTAAAGTCCAGGGGCATCATTACAGCTCACAGCAACCTCAAACTCCTGGCCTCGAGTCCTCCTCCCACACTCTCCCAAGTAGTTAAGACAAAAGATGTGTACCACTAAACACAGTTAATATTTCTATTTTTAGTAGAGACAAGGTCTCAGTCTTGCTTACGCTGGTCTTAAACTACTGAGCTCCTGCAATCCAACCATCTAGACCTTTCAGAGTGCTAGGATTACAGGGGTGAGCCATCTTGCCCGTTCAGGTCAAAAATATTCTAATGCCATTATCACAGTACCTATCTCATTTGCCTCATTTCATCTCATTTTGCAGACATTTATTTTATCATCTCTCATCATCACAAAAAGAAAGGTGAGTATAGCACAATATGGTATGTTGAGATAGAGAATACTGTTAAATTAAGTCTACCCTAAAATTGCCTCCTTGAATATTTTAGGTCAACGTAAAGATTTCTTTGTGAACCATAACCTACATGTATAAACAAGTTGTAAACCTACTGTTTTGCTGATCCCTGAATTTCAGCCAGTCAAATGAGTGAACATTAAGGAAGTTAGGATTATAAGAATAGAGTTAGATTAATATAATAATGGAATGGTTGTATGAAAGGTTGTATGATCAGGGTCAAGTAGCCAGGAGAATGGGAGAGGGCATAAGCCTCACTATCCAGAGGGCTTTATGAGACACTTTGGCAAATATCAAAAGACTTCAGGAAAAGATAAGGAAGGGCTTTGCTGGAGTCACAAAGGATCCCGGGAAATATGTCCACAAAGGGCCTGATTGGGTGGCTTGAAAGGACTTCAAGAAAAAGGTCCTCAATGGCCTGGCTGTGAGCCTAAAAGACCTTAGAAGCCATTTAGGACAACACGTTCAGCTGACTCATTGAGCAAGAAAGATTAGCTCTTATGAGTGTAAGATAAGAGGATTCAGCTTTGTTTCTACTGGTTCCTAAAGATGAGTAAGGCATTAACTAATCCGCCCACAGGAAACAAAGGATTACCTGGGTGGTATCTAGTTTCAAAGTCCATGTTCCCATTTCCTTTGTTTTCTGCAATCCTGTTTGTGATTGATAAGTATATTAAGAAGTAAAAATAATAAAAATAGCTAAAGGGTTATTTGGGTGGGTAATTCAGAGTTAGGCAGGAGAAACTGAGGAGATGATGTATGTTGCAAACACCCAGTAACTAATCAAGATAAATAATAAAAAACAAGTGCATCTGTAGTTTGAGGTTTTTCACTGCCTCTTGCACGAAGCGCATTGACTTCTCAGGCCCATTCTATAAATTCCACTCTGTTTCTATTGTCTTTCCTTATTTTCCTCATTCCTTCATCACCACTGAGCATTGGAGACACTCATGTGCCATGTAGGAGCTGGCTTCCTACAATCAAAGGTAGCAAAAGGTTTAAACTATGTTCAAATAAGGCAAATGCTGAGCTGTAACTAATTCAACTATTTCTGTACCTCACTTTCATTTTCTGTATATAGCTTTCCTTTTTCTGTATACAGCTTTCCTTTTTATGTCCACAAGTCTTAAAATGTATGGCAGCACCAGAGACTGAACCTCTTCTTGTTTGAAGGCTAATTCACAATTCACAAATCAATCTTTGCTTCTTTAAATGCTATCAAATTTCATCTAAGTTGTTTTTATAACAACACATAATGTAACTAATTATAACATACTGTCATAATTTTTCTGTTTTTTATTGATATATTGGTAATGTCAGTATTGGTATATGGATATTCTCACGCCCTCAGCAGTGAGAAGCAGAAGCTCTACTGCAGGCAGGTGCAGTCTCCTAACCCATTCTGTACTCACTTGTAGGGCAGAATTTCTACTTTATCTAAGGCAGACTGAGATGTAGGGGACCTAATCATTCTGGCTCCTGGCTTGATTGCATGGCAGAGTTTCCTAACAGGACAGAAAAGCTGAGAAGAACAAAGATCAACAGACTCCCAATCCATCTTCATAAAGTGATGTCACTCTGGTAATTGTGGGTTTCTGTCCTCATCTCCAGGCAGCAGAGGAGAAGTTCTGCCCAGGGGAAAGAAAAAGAGCTTTGAAGCTCTGACTGGGAGGTAATTAATTTATTTGGAACAAAACTTAGTGATCTCCATATTTTAAGACATTGTTTAAATCAGTGGAGATCTTGCCAGAGAATAATTAATCGGAAACTGGTGGTTCTCTAGTAAAGCAGCTAAAAGTGCAATAGAGAAAACTGAGGAAAGTGATAGTGAAGAGCACAGTCCTGTGTTCACAGACAACTTTGAGGAGTTACAAAGGCTATGCACATACATTTAGCTGCTCTTCCTTAGAAGCAATTCAAACAGGACAAGGGAGTAAATCTAAGAGCATTCTTCAAGCTGCACACAAACTAATCAAAACAGGCAAAAAACTGTACTGAGCCTCTGAACAAACACTGACTAAACTGAAGGACTCTGGTCCAGGAGCAACTCCTAGGAAGCAAGGCTTAAAAATATATCATACTTAGGCGGTGCCTGTGGTTCAGTGAATATGGCGCCGGCCCCATATGCCGAGAGTGGTGGGTTCAAACCTAGCTCCGGCCAAACTGCAACAACAACAAAAAATAGCCGGGCGTTGTGATGGACCTCTATAGTCCCAGCTACTAGGGAGGTTGAGGCAAAAGAATCACCTAAGCCCGAGGAGTTTGGAGGTTGCTGTGAGCTGTAACGCCACAGCACTCTACCAAAGGTTAATAATGAGACTCTGTCTCAAAAAAAAAATATATATATATATATATTTTTTTATATATATATATATATATATTTTTTTTTATATATATAAAATCATACTCTTTAATCCCTGGTAGTGCTGTATGTATGTTTGTGGCTGAACCTTCTCCCAAGCAGTGAGAAAAAGAGACTCCAGATACTAGTCTTTGGCTGAATGTGCAGCCAAAAAATTAATTCGCCAAACTTTTTTTTTGAGACAGAGTCTCATTCTTTCACTCTGAGTGGAGTGCCATGGCTTCGTCATAGCTCACGGCAACCTCAAACTCTTAGGTTCAAGTGATCCTCTTACCTGAGCTTCCCAAGTAGCTGGGACTATAGGCATCTGCCACAAAGCCTGGCTTTGATGGCAGTTTCCAAACCACATCTATACCCAAATGAATAGCATAAAATTTTAACTGCGTAAGAGAGTTTACCACAACCTTTGATCAGGGGTGATGCTATGGTGGACAAGCTGAGAAGTTAAAGCAAGGAAAGAAAACCTAAGCAAATACACCAGAAACTGTACACTGCATGAGAAAAACATTTTGTAGAGTAAAGTGAGCAAAGTCACTGAAACAAACACACAAAAAAAACCCTGAAACAAAATAAAATGGAAAAGTACAAACCACACACAAGAACAAAAGAACAGGCAATAGAACCCGGCTTTGAGGAAGCCCACAGGATGGAGTTTGTGTAAAAAGATTTCAAACCATCCATTTTAAATATGTTCAAAAAAACCAAAGGAAACAATATTTTAATATTTAATGAAATGTATGAAGCAATCATACAGATAGAAAATATTTATGATTAAAAAGTGAATACAAGAAATAAATAATTCACTAAAGTATCTCAACAGTGTATTTTGATGGCATGAGAAAGAGTGCACTTGATCAATGAAGACGATGCAATCAGAAAAACAGAGCAAAAGAAAACTGACCAGATCCTTAGAGAAGCGCAAAAAACTATTAATTCCAGTAAGTGAGTAATAAGAGTACTATATGGAAAGATGAAAAGAAAAATAATAAAAATTAATACTTAAATAGATCAGGGCATTAGCTGAAAATGTATCTTAATTAAATAAAAATGCATGAGTACAGGTGATAAAAAATTGCTACAAATTTCAAGGAAGATAAATGGGAATAATAGTCAAAATGTTGAAAGCCAAAGTTCTTGACAAATTCTTGAAATCAGTGAGATAGAAAGTAAGAATCATTTACTATTAAAAAAAAAAACCTAATAGGGTGGCACCTATGGCTCATCAAGGAGGGCGCCGGCCCCATATACCGAAGGTGGGGAGTTCAAACCCGGCCTCGGCCAAACTGCAAAACAGAAAAATAGCCAGGCATTGTGGTGGGTGCCTGTAGTCCCAGCTACTTGGGAGGCTGAGGCAAGAAAATCATCTAAGCCCAGGAGCTGGAGGTTGCTGTGAGCTGTGTGACAACACGGCACTCTACCGAGGGCAATAAAGTGAGACTCGGCTCTACAAAAAATAAAAAAAAAAAAGCATCTCTCCACCTAGTTCCAGCCCTGCTTTTTGCCCTCAACTCCCACAGGTGCCTCAAATGCATGTCTAGAGGAGAACTCATCACCCACATCTAAGCCGGGGTCCCCAGGTGCCTGGGCATTGCTGCTGCCGCCTCCGGGCTATGAGGCTTCTTGGCCAGACGAGCTCCTGCATTCCAGGTGCACTCCCACCCCATTCTCACTGGACACGCTAGGCACCTTCCAAAATGCAAATCTTATCTCGGCACTGCTCTGCTCTAAGCTGCTGGCAGCTCTGCTGTCTGGGTCCTCAGAGCCCCCACTCCACTTCGGCCCTGTCCCCTGCACAATCCCCTTGCTGTCGCAGGCTGTCCCGTGAGTCTCATTTTATCTGTTGCTACTTCTGGAAATCTGTACCCTGATCCCTCATTGGGAGTTGGGTGCTCGTGCTGTGACGGGCAGATTGTCAACAGCGCCTTCCACGTCAGCATAACACGTGTACAAATACTCGTTAGGCAGCCGTGCTACAACTCTCTCTGTATGGAGGGAAAGAGTACGTATTTGTGTAGGTGGGAGTGAGCAGAGGGTTGAGTGATTGGAGCTTAATCTTTATCTTACTATAGAAGGGAAAAGTCAGAGATGGTTCAAATTGGAAAATCAATAGTCATATAAGGGTATTATTTAGGATTATAGAAGTAAATATTTTTAAAAACCCATGATTTTGACCTCTGCATGGCCAGGGTTTAAGGCACTGACACTGTTTAACTGATGTTTAATGTACCACTAATCAAACAACAATTAAATTGGGAAAATAAGTGAAATAGATCAAATCAGAGCTGTTCTGCTTGGGGTAGAAGGGCACCCCCCCCCCCAGGACCGTCAGAGCAAAGTCTCAAAGCAAAAAAAACATGGTTTCAGGAAACTCCCTGGAAACCAGAGGTCCATCCAGTGCCTTAGATGAGAAATAGCTGCTTCAACAGCAATTAATCTCTTTGTGATTCAGGATGGGAGAATTTTGCTATATTTAGTTTCTGCAAAGGAGCTGATGTAGACATTTCTCTTTTGTAGTTCACGCCACATTTCAGAATCTAAAAGAAACTGGAGCCTCTCCCCAGGATGTGATCCTGAAATCTACCAATAGTCACTGGCCCCACCTCTAAGCAGCTGTCTCTCGGAGCTGGTCTCTCCTGGTCCTTTCGCTAGAGTCCAGGAGGACGACAGAAAAACATGGTTCCCAGAGCTCTGAGTACATGTAGAAATTTTTAGATAAAATCTTGGTCACAGCGTTGGGAGCTGTGGCTCATGCCTGTAATCCTAGCACTCTGGAAGGTTGAGGTGGGTAGAGTGCTTGAGCTCACAGGTTCAGGACCAGCCAGAGCAAGAGCGAGACCCCCATTATACTGAAGGCCTGTTTCCTGGGCTACACACTGGGGACTGGTTCCTTGTTCTTCTGCCAAGGGGAAAGTCCAGGGACCTCAGGCAGAGAGTGCCACGTGCACACGCACGTAGCCATCCCTCCATTTCTCACTATTAAAACCCACCAAGAAGCGAATCTCGCAGAGCGGCGTGGTGCAGAGGCATCGTCCCTCAGCTTCACTATTTATGGAGGCAGTGCGTGTCTTAACGCACCAACCACATGGGGCTCATTCTCAGCGCAGCTGCTTAGAGAAAAATAAATAAATAAAATAGCCCGGTATTATGGTGGGTGCCTGTAGTCCCAGGAACTATGGAGACTGAGGCAAGAGAATCACCTGAGCCTAAGAGCTGGAGGTTGCTGTGAGCTGTGACACCAGAGCACTTTACCGAAGGTGACAAAGCGAGACTGTCTCAAAAAAAAAAAACAAAAAAAAACCATGGTCACATTATTATAAATCAAGGAAACTGTATGTTTCAAATGGGTTCTTCCTGAACACGTTTCTGCAGACTTTCTGCATGACATGCGGTCAGAGCCCCTTTAAGTCAGGAAGAGGCTACGTTCAGAGGGCCCTTGGGCCTGAACCACTCACAGCAGGGACATCCTTCTATGCCATTGTTCCACAGTCACATGAGAAATTTATCTTTGCACCTTTGGAAATTTATACTTATTTTTAGATTATTTAAAATTCTGCGCTAGAATTTTAGAGGGGTTACCTTCAGACTTGCCCCCACGGATTTCCAGGAATTCCTTTTTCTGTGGGATGCTTAACATACAAGTCCATTTTTGTAGTTTTTAAAACAATTTTTAAGACAAATTTTTAAAACCAGCTTTATGTAATATTTGTAGCAAATATGCCCCCTGTTGTCACATGTCACTTCTGACACCACTTGTCAGGGCCCAGGACTGGCCAGGTCACAGGCCCAGCTTAACCAGGCTCCGCACGTGGACCACTAAGTTACCTGGCTCAGGTTCAGTTTCTCTTAGGTGCCTGAGGGCTGTCTACTTCAGCAGGAGAGAGAGAGTGTCTTGGAGTAAAGCAGTCTTCTTAGAAAGATAGATCTTAGTTTTTAGCAGAGCTTAGTGATCTTCAGCAGAGAGAAGCCGTGCTGGCGTTCTGCAGGCAGGAGAGGAGACAGAGTCAGAGGCATGCCCCCAGCCTGCCTTCTCCTCCGGCCTAATATAAGGTTGATCTCGTGCCGCTCAACACCACAGGTGTAGAGACTGCCAATTCACCACTGCTCTCATCTCGCGATCTCTTGTGCTTGTTAGGAGAGCTAAATCCCTCTCCACGCCCTTTCCACCCAGGTGTTCCATTATTGAGCTATACGGGTATTTCTCACTCCTCCCAGCCACAGGCTATATGGGCTGCAACACCCTGTCCCCTCCACAGTCAGCATCTCTCTCTGACAAATCTGCACCCACACTTCACCACCACCAAGAGGCAGTGATGTATGCCGGGTGCATTCCTGCTGGGTGCTGCAGCTCTGTGGGCACAAGGGCACAAGGGCACAGACCCACTGTCACAGTACTCAGGAGCTCAGAAAATAGAGCCCTAAAATGAAGACCTTGGAAGCAAAAGCTCTCTGTCTCCTGTCCTGCTTCTGAGTCCCACTCTTCCTCAGGTCAGCCATAAAACCATCATTTTGTACAAAAACTGGCCATAAAGAAATTATCAGACCTGCCTTGTTTGACCACAGCTCATAAGACCCCCCCTTTCCACAGAAGACCCAGCTTCCTCCCAGAAGGAAGGATGCTGTTCAGAGAGGCCAAGAAGAATCTATCCAGGGTTAACTGACTTTCCCACTCGGTCTATTAGCATTAGATCATGGCCTTTTTTTTTTTTTTTTTTTTTAATTTCAGATTAATATGAGGGTACAAATGACTAGGTTACATCGTTTGAGTTTGTTAGGTAAGGTCTGTGTTGTAGTTGTCTCCCAAACCCAGGAGGTATACCATATACCCTTAATTGTGCCTATTAAGTGGGAGCATCCCAACCACCCTCCCTCTTCCCTTTTTTCCCCTCCCTCACCCCTCTCCCCGACTTGAATTGAATTGAATTTTTCTCCTATGTGGGCATGTATTTGATGGTCTACTGGGTTCATATTAGTATTAAATACATTGTACATTGGATACTTGCTTTTCAATTCTTGTGATACCTTACTAAAGAGAATGTTCTTTGGCTCAGCGCCTGTGGCTCAGTGGGCTAAGACGCTAGCCACGTACACCTGAGCTGGCGGGTTCGAATCCAGCCCAGGCCCGCCAAACAACAATGGCGGCTGCAACCAAAAAATGGCCGGGTGTTGTGGCGGGTGCCTGTAGTCTCAGCTACTTAGGAGGTGGAGGCAGGAGACTCGCTTGAGCCCAGGAATTGGAGGTTGCTGTGAGCTGTGATGCCACAGCACTCTATCCAGGGACAGCTTGAGGCTCTGTCTCAAAAAACAAACAAACAAACAAAAGAGAATGTTCTTTAACTTTGTTCAGGTTAATACAAAAGATGTAAAGTTTCCACCTTTTTAAGTCAGAATAGTATTCCATGGTGTACATACACCACAGTTGATCAATCCATTCATGGGTTGATGGGTACATAGGTTGTTTCCACATCTTGGTGATTGTAAATTGAGCTGTGATAAACAATCTAGTACAAATGTCCTTATGATAAAATGATTTCTTTTCTTCTGAGTAGATGCTTAGTAAGGGGATTGAGGGACCAAATGGAAGGTCTACTTTGAGTTCTTTGAGGATTCTCCATACTTCCTTACAAAAAGGTTGTGTTAGTTTGCAGTCCCACCAGCAGTGTAAAAGTGTTCCCTTCTTTCCACATCCATGACAGCATCTGCAACTTTTGGACTCTGTGATGTGAACTATTCTCAGTGGGGTTAGGTGATATCTCAGGGTGGTTTTGATTTTCATTTCTTTGGTGATTAGGAATGATGAGCATTTTTCATATGCTTGTTATTTTTTTTTGGCTGAGGCTGGGTTGAACCCACAACCTCTGGTATATGGGGCCAGCGTCCTACTCCTTTGAGCCACAGGTGCCACTCTGGATAAATTTTTCTTAGACAGAGCCTCAAGCTGTCACCCTGCATAAAGTGCTGTGGCATCACAGCTCACAGCAACCTCCAATTCCTGGGCTCAAGCGAGTCTCCTGCCTCCACCTCCCAAGTAGCTGGGACTACAGGTGCCCGCCATGATGCCCAGCCATTTTTTGGTTGCAGCCGTCATTGTTGTTTGGCGGGCCAGGCTGGATTCGAACCCGCCAGCTCTGGTGTACGTGGCTGGCGCCTTAACCCACTGAGCCACAGGCACCGAGCCGTCCTCCTCCTGGTCTCATTTTTATTAATTCTATTTTTTTCTGAGACAGAGTCTCATTTTGTTGCTTTTGGTAGAGTGCCATGGCTTCATAGCTCACAACAGCCTCAAACTCTTGGGCTCAAGTGATTCACTTGCCTCAGCCCCCCAAGTAGCTGGGAATACATGCACCTGCCACAACAGACTTTTCAGAGATGGACTATCACTCTGGCTCAGACTGGTATCGAACCTGTGAACTCAGGCAGCCCACCTGCCTCGGCCTCCTGAGTGTTGGAGTTACAGGCAAGAGCCACTACACCCAGCCTTCATTTTCATAAATTCTTGATCTTGTATCAAGGTATTTTCTCTTTTACTGCCAGGAGAATACTGACATACATGACATATCAGCATGTCTAGGACTTTAAACAACAGGTATAGTTCCAGACCAATACAACAGGTGAATATTGCAAAAAAAAAAAAGAGTCACACAAATTTTATCATTTCGGCTGGGAGAATGGGGACCAAAGACTCCATTCTTGGCAAGGGAAAGCACAATCAGCAAAAGAGGAAATTTGAAAAGTAAGCTGAGTGAGTTGGAACAAAGAAAATTCAGCTAGTTTACATTTAAGCTAGCCCTTGCTAGCAAACTTCCGGCCTTTTCTGAAATTCTGTTGGGGATACAGCTTACAAATACCCCTGCTGAGTCTGTGAGCACTCTGAGGAAAATGGCCATAGAAGAGACCATGGCAAGTCCTAGAAAAGATACATCTTCTAGGGCATGTCCTGCCCCTTAAACAGGCAAAGCAAACACCCATTGTGGAGATTTGCATTTGCTTGGGGCAGAGATTAAGGGAGTAGCTTAAGCCCTGAGATACGGGCAGAAGAGTTTATAGTCCTTATATCTGAGGAAGATCCTCTGTGGTGGTGATGGGAGGAAAATGCCTCCCTCCCACCAATTCCTCAGAGGAGATTAACGCCAGTGGTGTTTTACTCCACAGAGAACTAGCAGAGTCTAATTCCTCCCTAGACATCTGTGTGTGTGATCTCAGCAGAAAGCTCTCTCAATACAAGCTCAGATTTCAGATTTCTGAAGGCTACCCTTAAGGTTAATAATAATAACAATAGGAGCTGGTGTGTACAATCAGAGAAACTGCTGGGGTCTTTGTCCCCTCCCTTACCTTACCTCTAGGCAAAAAGAGTCTGGGCCATTGCCAGAAGCCCACAAAGGGCAGTGGACCCCTGAGCTCCCACTTTTAATTCTACTCCGTGTCTCATGACTCTTTCTTTACCATCACTTCTCACTCTCTATTTCTTCAGTCGATCTCCACTAGTTTCCAAAGGTCTTAAAGGACCCTGCTTGTCGTGGCCCCTATGTCCTGGTCTCGGTTACCTCAGGAAGGAACCAAGTGTGACACAAATTAGAAGTACAAACTTGCGAGAGGCTGGCTAACCTTAGTTGTAGAGTAGCCCTGAGCCCCTTCTGCAATGCCTATTTATTAAAGTTATACACAACAGGTGTGAAGAGTTAAGGTAATTGACATAAACAGGTGTGAAGAGTTAAGGTAATTGACATAAACAGGTGTGGAGAGTTCAGGTAATTACATATGAGGGCTGCCTGCGTAAGGATTGCCACGTGCTCTCCTCACGTGTTCTTCCCCCACAATCCCCATGAAGAACTACTAAGCATCAATGTTTAACACATGCTTACTAGTGAGTGACCGACCTTATCTCATTCTGGAACACTGAGTTACTTGGGGGATTGCCCGCAAGTCAGGAAACGTCTCCAGGCTTGCCAGGAGACTGTCCTGTTCTCAGTGTTTCCTTTTAATGTGACAAGAATCAGTAACTGTCCTTTGCAAGCATGGTGTCCAGTCCTCTACACCTGCTCCCGGGAAAGGACCCAGACATTTTCTCAGCTGTGTTTACACAACACTGCAATCAATTAAGTGGAAAACAATACTATGTTTAAAAACAGTATATGTATATGTTAATTGAAAAATAACTTATTGCTAAAAAAAGTGCTGAAGATTATCTTAGCTGTCAGTGGGTCGTAAACTTTTTACTCGTGGAGGGTTTTGCCTCCATGTTGATGGTGGGGGTGGTGAAGTAATTTCTTAAAGGAACGCAATGGTAAAGTCTACCACAGCAATTGACTTGCTCTTTCTTGAAAGTTTTCTCCTGAGCTGGAGAGGCTGTTTGATAGAATTTTTTACGCAGTAAAATTCCTTTTACAATTGGAGTCAGTGCTCTCACAGGCTGCTGCTGCTTTATCAGCTAAGTTTATGTAATATTCTTATTCCTTTGTCGTCCTGTCAACAATGATCACAGCATCCTCACAAGGAGTAGATTCCATCTTAAAAAATCCACTTTGCTTACCCATTAGAAGCAAGTTCTGAGATTGCAGCAATTCAGCCACATCTTCAAGCTCGACTTCTAGGCCTAGTTCTCAGTGTATCTTCTATAATTGCAATTACTTCCTCCATTGAAATCTTGACCCTCTCAAAGTCATCCTTGAGGGCTGGAATCAACTTTTATGTGTACATGTTAACATAGTATTTTGACCTCCTTTCATGATTCATGAATGTTCTGATATATTTATTTGTTTTGTTTTTGTTTTGTTTTTGGATTAATAGGAGGGTATATGTGGTTACGTTATGAATTCATAGATTCATGAATGTTCTTATATATTTATTTGTTTTATTTTTGTTTTGTTTTTTGGATTAATAGGAGGGTATATGCGGTTAGGTTATGCTATTTGCACTTGTAAAGCAAAGGCCCAGTTGTAGTTGAGTCATTCACCCCGGAGGTGTGCTACACATCCCTACCTTGTACCCATCAGTGGGGAACTTACCAAACTGCCTCATCCCCTTCTCCCGCCACTTCTTGAATTTAGTTGTGTTTTTATCTTTACTGTGAGCCTATAGATACTAATCTACTTGTTTCAACCTAGTATTGAATAGGTGGGATTCTTGCTTTTCAATTCTTGGGATACTTTACTTAGGAGAGTGTTCTTCAACCCCAGCCAGGTAAATACAAAATATGCAAAGTCTCCATCCTTTTAACGCTGAAAAGTATTTCATGGTATACAAATAGCACAGTTTGTCAATTCATTCATAGGTTGATGAGTATTTGGGTTGTTTCCATGTCTTCAGAACTGTGAATTCAGCAGCTGTAAACATTTGAATATGATAAAATGATTGCTGTATTTCTATGTAGCTACCTAGTAATGGGACTGCAGGATCAAATGGAAGTCTATTTTTAGCTTTTTACAGAGTCTCTATACTTCTTTCTAAAGAAGCTGTACCAGTGTGCAGTGTTCCCTTTTCTCCACACTCACAAAGGTATCTGTTGCTTTGGGAACTTGCCATGTAAACTATTCTCATGGGGCTAAGTGGTTTAGATTTATATCTCTTTTATGATTAGGGACAATAACATTGCTTCATGTATTTCTTGGCCATTCATCTGTCCTCATATGAAGTTTTTGTTTGTATCTCTTAACCAGGTTTTAATGGGTTTCCTCTTTTTGTTGTTGTTATTGTTGTTGCTTTGTTGAGTTCTTTGTAGGTTCTGGTTATCACCCTTGGGCAGATCCATAGCATGATAATATCTTCTCTTATCCTGTAGGTTGTTTCCTGGCTTTGTTAATTGTGTCTTTACCTGTAGGGAAGCCTTTTTACTTGTGCAGGTCCCATTTATTTGCTTTTGTTATTGTTGTGATTGCCAGTGGGGTTTTATTCATAGATGCTTTCCATAGGCCAATAAAATTAAGAGTTTTCTCAATAATTTATTGTAAGGTTTTTATAAGTTTTATGTCTTAGATTTGACTCTTATCCATTATGAGCTAATATTTGTAAGTGATGAGAGGTGTAAGCCCAGTTTCAGTCTTTTACACGCGGTTAACAAGTTCTCCCAGCGTTATGTATTCAATACAGACTCTTCCCCAATATATGCTTTTGTTTGTTTTGTCCAAGATCAGATGGCAATATGGGGCTGGTTTCATCCTTATATTCTGTTATGTTCCAGAGATGTATGTCTCTACTTTAATACCAATACCATGCTGTGTTAACCACTATAGATTTGTAGTACAGTCTTATGTCTGTAATGCCTCTGGTTGTGTTCCTTCATCATAGGCTCACATTGGCTATTTGAATCTTTTCCTTGCATATGAAACAGAACAAATTTCTCAAGATATTTTTAAGTATGATGTTGATATTTTAATGGGGCTTGTTTTAATTCTGTAGAATGCTTTAAGTAGTACATACATTTTAATAATGTTGATTTTTTTTCAAGCCATGAACATAATATGTTCTTCCGTATGTTAACATCCTCTGCAATTTCTTCTCTCAGTGTTTCATAGCTATCTGTGTAGAGAACTTTAATATCCTTTTTCTAAATATTTACAAGGTATTTCATGTTCTTTGGTGCTACAGGGAAGGATATTGCATCTTTGATTTGATTCTCAGCTTGACTATTATTGGCATATATGAAAGTTACTTATTTGTGTGCATTGATTTTACATGACCTAAGCTAATCACAAAAAATAGCTTTTATAGAATCTGATTAAGTGATCAGTGGATTTTTAGGAAAGTTTAGCAAAGAACAGTTGTTTTTTTTTCTCAGTAGATGCCCAGTAAGGAGATTACAGGACCAAATGGAAGGCACTGTGCAGAGAAGCAGGCATGTTGTTAATACCAATGACAGTGTTTTTCTCACCTTACTTTATGTTCACATACTAAAGTGCAAATGTTCTAAATCTTTCTGTTATTCAGTGCTGGCTAATAAAAGAAATAAAAACTGACAACTTAGCCTATTTAGTTTACAGATTGCATTCCTTCATCTCCCCAAAGATATATATGTTTCTTAGGCTATTTGATTAGATATGAATTTTAAAAGGCAAAATCATTCTTAATCTCTCTGTAATGGTAAGTACTGTAAATTAGATTTTGATACAGTACTCTTGCTCAGTAGCACCTACAAAACCATCCAAAGATAAGACAAGGCTCACATCTGCAAACTGATTTAAAAGGAAATAAAAAAATTACATGATTGACTATTTAAATATATTATAGATATATTAAACTGAAAATATTTTTCAAAGGAAAACATAAGTGAAAGTTTATATATTTAGGGAGTGCAGAACTTCTTTTTGAGAAATTATAATGCTTACTTATGTTACGTATATTGTTTGGTCATTGCTTTATATTGATATTCTTTGCTACAGCATTCTCATACATGCTGAAAAAAATAGCAAATGGCCTATTCTAAAGCCCAAACTAATCTAGAATATAAACTTCATCCAGATTAATGAAAAAGATGCAAAGTCTCCATCTTTTAATGGCTAGGCAATATTCCATGGTATACATATACCAGAGTGTGTTAATCCATTCCTGGGTTGATGGGAACTTAGGTTGTTTCCACATCTTGATGATTAAAAATTGAGCTGCAAAAAACAAGCTAGTGAAAATGTCCTTATGATAGATATCATGATTGGTTTCTAGGTGCCCAGTCATGGGATTACAGGAACAAATGGAAGGTCTAATTTGAATTCTTTGACAATTCTCTATCATTCTTTCTACAAAAGCTGTATTAGTTTGCAGTCACACCAGCAGTATATCAGTGTGCTCTTCTGTCTATATCTGTGCCCACTGAATGGGCACAATGTAGGGGTGTATGGCACGCCTCCTGGTAGGCAGGATACAACTCAAACAGGACTCCACCTAACAAATGCAAACATTAGAACCTCCCTTTTTTTGCCCTCACATTAACCTGAAATAAAGAAAAAATAAAAATAAAATATAAACTTGCTACAATCAAAATATCACAATTTCTACTTAATACAGATATATTCTGTTAAATATAATATGTTTTAATTTTTATTCAATTACAAAAAAATTTTTAAAGTATTGCCTTTACGAATAGTTATATTGCTGACTTTGTTTCTGCAATAAAGTGTAAAAGAGTTCCTACTACAACAAATAAAACTTAGAAATGAAATTAATTCATGTCCAAAGGCAATTTATCCATCTGCTTGCTAAACTCTTGAATAATGCCATTTCATTTTCATATGTTTAGGAATGTCACACATCCAACGCCAATTTTGATGAAATACTAATTTTGTATTCCTTAACTTAATTTTACAGAGTGCTTGGTTTGTTTTCTAATGCAGTATCTTTTGTGCAAGTACTAAATTGGTCACAGTCGTTTTTCAGTGAAATGAACATTTATTTAACATGATAACATTTTCCATTCCAAAGGAATAGCTGAGATAAAGTCACATTAAAAGTTTAGGTATTGCTTCATATTATGTTTTCTTAGTTATAATAGAAGTAGACAGATTTATATTATTAAAAATTAAACTTTAAAATGCTCATGAAGAAATAGTAAGCTGTAATAGAATTGTATTTACAATCTTTTGCCAGCATATGAGTACACATTAAGTGAATTATTTTTTGACAAATATACGTATTTCCAGACATGCGTAGAGTTAGTGTTTGTCCTGTATCTTTCTAAAATTATTTCTAATTTTGCATATCTCTACATCTAAGGTAATTCAAAAATTTTGTATTTTGTTTGTGTCTATATGCATATGTACACAAACAAGCTCTAAATATAGCAAATTTTTTTCTGAAAAATCTATGTTACAATTTAATATTAGTTGCTCTGATGTACTGGTAAGTGGTGTCCATATATTTGTGATAAATTTATTATTAACTTATACCCACAAATAATTACATTTAAATTTATTTGCATATAATGGTATTAAAGCTGAAAGGAAGATGTACCTCTACTTTATTTAGGAAATAAAAGTAAATTTATCAAGAATTTGACATAGATTTTTAACATGTTATGAATATTAAGTTTCTTTTAGATTGATTTCCCATTCTAGAATAATTAAAATAACAACTAGCAAGTAGTGAACATTATGTAAATACTAAAAATATTCCTTCATGTACATTTGACTAGAACAACTAAAACTCATTTTAAAATTTGGCTGAGTTGTCTTGGGAAGGACAGAGAAAGGTCTGTAAGAGTTCATCAAATATACATCTATATCTTACTATGTAGGAATGAAGTTACCAAGTTATAGATTTAAAGGTACATGTTTAATGATTTGATTCTGGTTCTTTTTTTTATATATTTTTAATTTTGTAGGTAGTTGTTAATGCTGGTAAAATAGTTGCAGTTAAAAGCAAGGTCCACAGAACCTTGAACTTGCTTGTCAACGTACATCATCTCTTTCGCAAATACCAATACACAGATAACTCTCACGTTATTTAATAAATCATTCTAGAACCTCTCAAACTTTGTCTCCTGGGTCATAGTTAAAATATTACAACTTCCTAAACGTACTCACTATTTCTACTTCCTATAGATCTCTTTGCTTTTTCACCTTTTAGTATATATATTCATGTACTTTACAAATTTTAATATTTTTTCCTTAGACATTTGTTTTCCTAAGTAATAGTTGATATGCATTTTAAAAATAAAAAACTAATATTCATCTAATCATCAGAAATGTACATCTTTTTTTTTTTTTGCCTGGGGCTGGGTAGGAACCCACTACCTGCAGTATATGGGGCCAGTGCCCTAATCCTTTGAGCCACAGGCACCACCCTCAGAAATGTACACTATTATTATTATTATTATTTTTTTTTTGGTAGAGACAGTGTCTCACTGTATCGCCCTGGGCAGAGTGCCATGGCATCACACAGCTCACAGCATCCTCCAACTCCTGGGCTTAGGCAATTCTCCTGCCTCAGTCTCTCGAGTAGCTGGGACTACAGGTGCCCCGCACAATGCCCGGCTAAGAAATGTGCATTTTTATAATGTTTGTATTAACATATATTCTTAAAATCTCTCCAATGTATTTTTGATACACTACTGGGACTTGATCAAACTAAAAAGCTTCTGCACTGCTAAGAACACAGTAAATGTAGCAGGCAGACAGCCCTCAGAAAGGGAGAAAATATTTGCAGGTTATGCCTCAGACAAAGGTTTAATAACCAGAATACACAGAGAACTCAAGTGTATTGGCAACAAAAGGGCAAGTGATCCCATCTCAGGGTGGGAAAAGGACTTAAAGAGAAACTTGTCTAAAGAAGACAGGTACACGGCCTACAGACACATGAAAAATGCTCACCATCCTTAATGATCAGAGAATTGCAAATCAAAACTACTTTGAGATATTATCTAACTCCAGTAAGATTAGCCCACATAACAAAATCTGGAGAAAAGGGAACACTTCTACATTGCTGGTGGGAATGAAAACTAATACATTCCTTTTGGAAAGATATTTGGAGAATACTTAGAGATCTAAAAATAGATCTGCCATTCAATCCTATAATTCCTTTATTAGGTATATATCCAGAAGACCAAAAATCACATTATAATAAAGATATTTGTACTAGAATGTTTATTACAGCCCAATTCATAATTGCTAAGTTGTGGAAGAAGCCCAAATGCCCATCGACCCACGAATGAATTATTAAATTGTGGTACATGTATACCATGGAATACTATGCAGCCTTAAAGAAAGATGGAGACTTTAACCTCTTTTGTGTTTACATGGATGGAGCTGGAACATATTCTTCTTAGCAAAGTATCTCAAGAATGGAAGAAAAAGAATCCAATGTACTCAGCCCTAATATGAAGCTAATTTATAGCTTTCATATGAAGGCTAAAACCCAATTATAGCACAAGAATACAGGGAAAAAAGAAAGGGAGTGGAGAGGAGGGGGAGGATGGGTGGAGGGAGGGCAATTGGTGGGATCACACCTACAGTGCATCTTAGCAGGGTACTGGTAAAACTTATTAAATGTAGAATATCAATGTCTTCATATAGTGATTAAGAAAATGCCATGAAGGCTATTTTTAACAGTACAACCAAAATATTTCAGATTGTATATGAAGTCAGCACATTGTGCCCCATGATTGCACCCATGTACACAATTGTGATTTAATAAAATTATTAAAAAATAATTATTATTATTATTATTATAGCAAGAAGAAAACATGCTGCTGAAAGCCAATAATGAAAATTAATAGAAGCTTCAAAGTGTCAAAAACTTTTTTGTTATCACATAGTACAAGATAATGGAACAGGGCAGCGCCTGTGGCTCAGTGAGTAAAGCACCAGCCCCATATACCAAGGGTGGTGGGTTCAAACCCGGCTCCAGCCAAACTGCAACAACAACAAAAAATAGCCAGGCATTGTGGCAGGCACCTGTAGTCCCAGTTGCTCTGGAGGCTGAGGCAAGAGAATCACCTAAGCCCAGGAGTTGGAGGTTGCTGTGAGCTGTGACAGTACAGCACTCTACAGAGGGTTACAGAGTAAGACTCTGTCTATAAAAAAAAAAAAAAAAAAGATAATGGAAAGAAGTATTTTAATGGTCAAAATCATGAAGATAGGTTTAAAAATCATAATATTTGATAAAATATAGGTGAAAATTAAAATAGAAAAAAGATGAAGGAAATCAGGACACTTTAAAACAGGAAACAAAAAAAAGAGAGATACAAGTTATTGGAAGGAAAATGCAATTTATGCAGGTAATAGAGCAGCGTGAGACCCACAGCTGTGTCATTTTAACGAATTTGGTGAGTTTACTATGTGCTCCTTGCAATGAATATCTAACTAAAAACACAGGAGGAAAGTATCCTAGAAGTGTGTCAGGCACACAAAGCAAAGCCTATTATGTTATTTTCTGCACTTTATAAAGGTCATGTGCTTTGTTGGCTTTCTAAAATTTGTGGTTTGTTGTGATTTCTTTTCCAATTCACTTTGATAACTAATTGTGCATTTGTAATTTTGTACTATTTTTCTTTAAGAAAGCACCAGAATAAACTTTAATTTTGTACTATTTTTCTTTAAGAAAGCACCAGATATAAACTTTAGGCCCTATCAACCCAGATCCAGCTCTCGAGGCAGCTCATACTATTTCCAGTGCCCTTTTCCCCCTGTCAATCAAAGCCAAAACAATATTCAGACATTACCCTCCACCCAAAGGAGAGAAGATTTGGTTATCTAGAACTGCGGTCTCCAATCCCTGGACACGGACCAGTAAGCCTTCATGACCTGTTAAGAACTGAGCAGCCCAGCCATCACCTGAGCTCCACCTCCTGTGCCAACACCTGCCTCCTCCCACTCCCAATCCATGGAGAAATTGTCTTCCATAGTTCAGTCCCTGGTGCCAAAAAGACTGGGGATTGCTGGTCTAAAAGATTCTGGTCTAGAGGAGGTACAATCCAGTTGCCCCAGAATCTCACTTTCCCCTTTGCTTGTAGGAGTTGAATGAGCAGGGGCATTAGGGGAAAACACAGAGTATGTCAACAAGTGTTGGCTGTTTCTCTTACCTTTCAGGGAGACTCAACAACAAACAGTGAACTCAGGCTTGGGCTGGCCAGTGGAAAGCAGAGAGCAGGAGAAATAGAGTTACGCCAAAGTAGGGGCTTTCTGCCGTGTCCCTTAATCCACATAGAGCTAGTGACTCAGGGTTGGAAAAGTCAACCGTTCATGTATCCTGAATCTTGTGCCAATTGCTGTATTATTCAGGGTTCTTACTGCAGACAGTAGCATCCAGCTTAATTGTTTTACATGCAAAGGAGCTCATAGAATTGTTGGGAAGGCTGAAGAAGCAGGTGCTGGTGTAGGGCAGCTACCAGGATGGGTGATTTCCATTTGTGGAGGCAGCAGCTCCCTTGGCAGCTGGGTATAAGTAGTGTGGTTTGGGAAGGTGTCTTTGAACTTCCATCTAGGGTCGCTTTCGGCAGAACACTGGCCAGTGCATCTCACTTGAGAGCAGTGATGACAATATGTTAGTCTCATCTTTTGCTGCAAGAATAAAAAAAGGTCTTTCCAGAGCTCTACCAGTAATGTTTGACCCCCTTTGGGGATTTTCTCAAAGACTCTCTATGATAAAACACAGGACTATTCAGGAAAGTGATGTTTGGAAAAAAAAATCAAAGAATTCAGCAGGAAGATCAGTCTTGACTGATCCTAGAAGTAGAGTGAGAATGAATAGCCATAATAAGAAAAAAGATAAAAAGGTGGAATTGTTTAAATTCCACTGTGTTTATTCTATCTCCCCCTCATTTCTATCACTCTACCTCTCACACTACCACTGTTCTCAACAAAACTGAAGAAAACTATGCCATAAAACAGAAAAATTTTGAAAATATTCTATTTAACCCTGGAAGGCTCTTCCAAAGCAAGAATGTTTAGTAGTTGACTGGGGTCACCTTTACCTATAGTCCATGTTAAAATCTTTACTATTACAAGACAGAATTTTTATTGCCTATATTTGGAACATATAACAAATAACCCCATGATAACAACAAAATACAACAAAATTCTCTAGGTTGTGTAGAGGAACTGCTATTACAGACAAGTTCAATTTCTGTAATTGCAAAAATTCTTCATGACACAACAGATTAGCAGCATTTTGATTATCAAGGGCTTCTAATTATTGATTGGGGCTTTTTGTTGTTGTTGTTGTTATTGTTGTTGTTGGGGATTCATCAAGGGTACAAGAAACCAGGTTACACTGATTGCATTTGTTAGGTAAAATCCCTCTTACAATCATGTGATTGGGACTATTTTTATATCCGTTATACAGACTTGCATACATAGGCCAGCTCAGATTACTAAGACTGTTTCAGAGAAATGATATAAACACATGTTCCTTCTATGGTCGGCTCACCAATACTTCTAGCACTGACCTGAGAATATTTGGTTCAGTAATTCCTTTAATGGGTTCAAAAGTATAAAATTTCTCTGCAGAATTTTGTCCTCAATTTCGACCTTGCTCGCCCTTCTGGAATACTTTTTCTCTAACAGAAAAACCCATCAGCAAAAATTTTCTGGCTTTGCCAGAAATTTCTCACCACAACCCTTCTCTAAACTTCCTTGGGAAGCAGGAAAAACTTACCAGATACCCTAGAATTTGCTTGTCCATCCTGGCACCAGCTGAGTCCTTCGAGCTCTGCTTGTGGTGGTTTTACTGTGTCAGTTTAGTTAAAGTGGAACTATGCTTCCAAGAAGTCATTTCCCCATGGGGTTCTGAGTTGGGATTGTGCAAAAGGGAAATTTGCATGAGATTTGGAAGGCTCCAATTAAACAGCAGCCATCACGCTTGGAAGTTCAGTGCAGGTGTCAGGCATGACCTGCTGGCTGGTCTGAGCACAGGGCAAAGTGGCAGAATATGCAGTTCCTTCAGCTCCCACCAGATCTCCTCCTTCGACTCCAATTAGTCCTGGGCCAGTTGCACGTCCAGAGCAAAAGGCAACCATTCTTTGACAGGTCACTGGCACCACTGGAATTAGATGCAGAGAAAGGCAGACCTAGGCTCCAATATGTGCCCACGTGTTCCCCCTGTCTGCCTTCCTCTGCTTCACATCCAGGTTTCTTCCCCACTTCCTGCTCTGCTAACCCACAGCAACTTCAGGCAGCCACCACACAGCTCTCCTTTGTGGTCCCTGGCTGGTGGCTTTCCTCCGATCCTCTCTTGCATGATTGTGGGAAGTCTAATCCTTACAATAAATCCCTTGCTCCATACCACTCATAGTTGTCCCGCTTCCCAGACTGAACTCTGCCTGGTGCACTGCTGCTGAGTGAGCTGACGGAGCACAGAATGACAAATCAATCACATAAATTCCACCCCAAATCTCAGCTTGGTAGTTACTACAGTCAAACCAAAATTCTCCTAAGCGTGCTGGCAGAAAGCAAGTCAACACCTGGGCACACCTTCGTCCTAAGAGTCAGTCATCGAACATTTTCACATTTTTTAATGGTCTCTGATCCAGCCCTCCTGCCCCTAAGAATTTATCAAGAGATAAAAGTTATGGATCACATAATATTTTGACAAATCACTTGGTAAAACTTTCGAGGGATATATTTGAGTTAAAATAGTCCCCAAACTGCTGTGTCAGGATGGTTAGTTTTGCTGATTGCATAACTTTTTGCTTTGCTGAGCAAATGTGCAGAGATGAAAAACTCTGAACTTGGGACATTATGGAGAACATTTGGAAACTATGTCTGGGGAAGGGAAAAAAAAAAAGAAAAGGCTATTGTCTGGACAGGAGACCAGAGGGTAGAAAACACAAATATCTAATGGCTAATGACCTTGAGTTTCTACTGTGTTTCCCCATGACACATTCAGGTCTTATAAGCCACAGTGGGGCTTGGCTGTATTTGAAGACAGGTTGTTGCACTGAGTCCTCCTTCAAAATGCTAAGAGGGCAAAAAGCAGAACAAAACAAAAAGCAAGAGAGAAATATAAGGAACTGCCTAAATGTTGAGCAAGACGGAATTATTTGAATAAATCATATCTTTTCCAAACAACAAAATACCAAGCCACCATTAAAAACTATTTTGTTAAAGAACATTTAATAATAAGAAAAAAATATCTTAAGTGAGGAAAGCACATTTCAAACAGAATGTAGCATATTAGGAAAGGAGAGGGACAAAAAGTAAACACTAACTGCTGGCAGCTGTGGTAGATTAGGGGGGGTTTTTTTCTTTTATTTACTTATATATCTTAAGTGTCTATCACTAACATATTTACTGATACACATTTCTTTTGTAATAAAACCAGCAGCTGTATGCATATTGTGCCCTATCTAGTAGAGCCTAAAGCTGCACTCCAAGTTTATGCTCACATGTACATAAGAAGTGCACTAACATGTTTATTTCAGTAGTGTGCCCTTTTAATTGTTTTTTTGCTATGGAAAATTTTAACCACATGCAGAAGTTAACAGAACAGTTTAATATAATAAATCCCACATTCCTGTCACTCAGCTTCAACAATCATCAATTTCTGGCAATCTCCTTTCATCTAAGCCATTGGTTCTCAACCTTCCTAATACTGCGGCCCTTAAATACAGTTCCTGTGAGTGGCGACCCACAGGTTGTGAACCGCTGATCTAAGCCCTACCCACTCACCACCACTCCTGTATTATTTCAAAGCATATCTCAGATAACATATCATCTCATCCATAAGTATATTAGTATGAGTGTGTTGATATTTAAGATATATACACACAGATACTCAGATATGGTGTATCTCAAAAATAAGAAATATTTTTTAAATAACCAATAATAATGAGAATAGCCAAAATATTACACACAGAACAAAATAACAATCATTTCTTAATATTTTTAATTATCAGGTCAGAGTTCAATTTTTTTTTCTTTTTTGCACTTTTTGGCCAGGGCTGGGTTTGAACCCACCACCTCCAGTATATGGAACCAGTGCCCTACTCCTTTGAGCCATAGGCACCGCCCTTTTAAATTTATTTTTTATAAATGAGATCATTCCTAAGACAATTGGGTTCTGAAAATGATGGGATATGTAAAAATCATTGTTAGCTTTTTTAGATTTGATAATGATTTTGTTTTTTAAGTCTTATGCTAAAATATTTATGGCTAAAAGGATTTATTATCTGGATTTGCTTCAAAATGCAGTAACAGGGATACAAATGAGATAAGATCAGCTGTGAACTGATCATTGTTAAAGCTGAGAGTTGGAATACATGAGGGTTTTTAAAGACTGTTCTCTCTGCTTTTTTATATATTTAAAATGTTCCATTAAAAAAAGCTTTAAAAAGCAGATCTATACAATATAGTGCTTATGCATAGAATTACAGAAAGAACAAAAAAATAGACAGGGAAAAATAAACACAAAATTAAGGATGTGGTTACTTGGGGTGGGGGAAAAGAGTTGTCAAGATAAAAATTGGTAGAAATAGTCTATCTCTTGGTTATAAGTGACTTTTGGGGGGGTCTTAAAATTAAAATATTACATGCTAGATAACTGAGTGTAACCATTTATGTACCATGCCAAGCCAAAGATTATAATTTGTCCACCTCTGTGCACCTGAGAGCCAAAGGAAAAGAAAAAAAATTACAGGGGAACAGTACTCACCCACACCCACACACACCCTCTGTCTTTCTTTCTCTCTCTCTCTCAAACTATAGCTTCAGAAGCAATGCTTACTCCTACTACACACAGCACTCTGAAGTCTTCTATTCTCTTCCAGTTCACCTGATTAAAAATTCTAGCTGAGATTCAATAAACAGATTTCCTGGACCTTTATGACCCACAGTGTGGAAAACACTGGACCATACAATGATTACAGCCTCTTCAAATTCTCACACTCTAAAATGCTAAAGTTGTTTTAATCTGTTCCATAGGCATTAGACCTAATCACACATACCAGCAGCAAAAAGGGGGCTTCTTCTATATTTCTATCCAAGAAAATATAGGGAATTTCTCTCTTTTGCTGGACCTTCCTCTTTTTCAGATCTCTAAATATCCTGGAGCTCTGTCCTTAAGCTCTTTTTTCTTTTCGTTCTTTCTCTACAGCCAAGCCTAAGTGATTCAGTGCTCGGATTTTATAAACCTCTTATGTCCTGGTAACTCTCAAATTTGTATTTTGAGTCCTATCCTTTCTCCTGAACTTCAGATATCCAACTGATACAGAGAGTGCCCCCTAAAAAGGCAGAAACCCCCCAAAGGGAAAAAAGCCCCCAAACTTACCAAGTGGGTTCTCGGCTTTACACAGGAAAGAATTCAAGAGCCAGCCAACTAGCAACAGAAAGTGTATTGAGATAGAGATGGATGATAGACCCTACTCCACAGACAAAATAGGAGTCCTCTTCCGAGTGGAAGAAGAACCCTTATGGGGCAACACTAACATATTTTTTTATTTACTTATTTTTTTTATTAAATCATAGCTGTATACATTAATGCAATCATGGAGTACAATGTGCATGGGGTACAATTTTATATATAATTTGAAATGTTTTCATCAAACTAGTTAACATAGGTTTCACAGCAATTTCTTAGTTATTATGTTAAGACATTTATATTCTATACCTTGTAAATTTCACATGTACCCGTAGGTACCAATTGCTTTCCCTCCACCCATCCTCCCCCCTCCTCTTTTCTCCCTCTCCCCCTTTTCTCCTCTTCTTGGGCTATAATTGGGTTATGGCTTTCATAAGAAAGCTATAAATTGGTTTCATAGTAAGACTGAGTATATTGAATACTTCTTCTTCTTGAGATACTTTGCTAAGAAGAATATATTCCAGCTCCATCCATGTAAACATGAAAGAGGTTAAGTCTCCATCTTTCTTTAAGGCTGCATAATATTCTATGGTGTACATATACCACAATTTATTGATCCATTCATGGTCAATGGGCACTTTGGCTTCTTCCATGACTTAGCAATTATGAATTGGGCTGCAATAAACATTCTGGTACATATATCTTTATTATAATGTGATTTTTGGTTTTCTGGGTATATACCTAGTAGAGAAATTATAGGATCAAATGGCAGATCTATTTTTAGATCTCTAAGTATTCTCCAAATATTTTTCCAAAAAGAACGTATTAGTTTGCATTCCTACCAGCAATGTAGAAGTGTTCCCTTTTCTCCACATCCACACAAACATCTCTGGTTTGGGGATTTTGTGATGTGGGCTAATCTTACTGGAGTTAGATGATATCTCAAAGTAGTTTTGATTTGCATTTCTCTGATGATTAAGGAAGATGAGCATTTTTTCATGTGTCTGTAGGCCAGGTGCCTGTCTTCTTCAGAGAAGTTTCTCTTCAAGTTTTTTGCCCACCCTGAGATGAGATCACTTATTCTTTTCTTGCTAGTATGTTTGTGTTCTCTGTGAATGCTGGTTATTTGTCAGAGATATAACCTGCAAATATCTTCTCCCATTCTGAGGGCTGTCTGTTTGCTTTACTTACTGTGCTCTTGGGTGTGCAGAGCTTTTTAGTTTGATCAGGTCTCAGTAGTGTATTTTTGATGTTGCTTCAATTGTCCAGGGGGTCCTCCTCATAAAATATTCACAGAGGCCAATTTCTTCAAGAGTTTTCACTGCACTTTCTTCTAGTATTTTTATAGTTTTGTGTCTTCAGTTTAAATCTTTAATCCAGTGAGAGTTTATATTAGTTAATGGTGAGAAGTGTGGGTCCAGTTCCAGTCTTCTACAGGTTGCTAGGCAGTTCACCTAGCACCATTTGTTAAATAGGGGATCTTTTTCCCACTGAATGAGTCTATATTTGTCTTTTAAGGTAAGATGAGATTCTT
>CAUYON010071440.1:0-22197 GCA_963573935.1 Arctocebus calabarensis
GTCACACTGCTCACAGCAACCTCCAGCTCCTGGGCTTAAGCGATTCTCTTGCCTCAGCCTCCCGAGTAGCTGGGACTACAGGCGCCCGCCACAGCGCCTGGCTATTTTTTTGTTTTGCAGTTCGGCCGAGGGCGGGCTTGAACCCGCCACCTTCGGTATATGGGGCCGGCGCCGTACTCGCTGAGCCACAGGAGCCGCCCCCATAAGAGAGATTTTTAAATGTGATCTTTTCAATGCTGGCTTATGAGGGCCTTTTCCAAAAAGGAATTTGAAAAGAATGTCCAGGGCAATGTTAGTCTGAGTAGAATAAGGTAAAACGGTGGTTGCAGGGTGAGTTACAGGCCATCGTTAGCATTCCCTGGGAAGACTTGCAATGTCAGCATCTTTCAACTCACCTTATTTCCAATTTTCCAACCCCCTAGCCTCTTCTGTGGTATATGATGTGGGGTTGTCTCAGGACTAAGTATTATTTAAGAGATTTCCAGGTGATAATTGATTCACTTTCACCCAAGAATCACCGTCTAGACCAGTGATTTTCAACCAGTGTTCTGTGAGAGGATCTTAGGTGTGCTGTGAACATTTTTGACGATACTTAATTAAATTTTTTGAGAAAGCCACTCAAAGCACAGAAAGCATATTCTTTATTGCACTCTTTTTGTTTGATCAACATAATTGAAGTGTGCCACCAAAGTTTAACTATAGGTTCAAGTGTGCAGTGAGACAAAATGGTTGAAAAACACTGGTCTAGACTAATGTTTCTCTGCTCTTTTTCCTATTATCAACTCCAACAAAAGGCCCTTTCAGACACTGTTTTGCTAATGAGACTCCACCATGAAAGTCTCATGCCACCGATGAACTGTACATTCTTTGATGCCATGTCCCTGTCTGGGCTGCGTACATAAAAACACTAAGCTTCTTCCATGCCCAAGGATCAATTTTTACCTCTTTGTGGACAATCTCACCCCCATTGACAGTGTATGGCCTAGAGCTTTCCAACGCGAGTTGGAACACTCTAGAATGGATGCGTATTACCCAAATCGGAGGGTATGAAGTCAATGTGTTTGTTAGTCATCAGGCCAGTGTTGTGTAAAGCATTCTCCACTCATCTTCCTCTTCATGAGTGTTTATGTGGGTTTTTCTGTGTGTGTGTGTTTTTTGAGACAGAGTCTCACTATGTCACCCCTGATAGAGTGCTGTGCCGTCCCAGCTCACAGCAACCTCTAACTCTTGGGCTTAAGCGATTCTCTTGCCTCAGCCTCCCCCGTAGCTGTGACTACAGGCACTTGCCACAAAGCCCGGCTATTTTTTGTAGCAGTTGTCATTGTTGTTTAGCAGGCCTGTGCCAGGTTCGAACCTGCCATCCTTGATGTATGTGGCTGGTACCGTAACCACTGTGCTACAGGCATCAAGCCAGAGTGTTTGAGTTTTGCTTGGCTGTTTTTTTTTGTTGTTTCCCAGCAACCAACCAAAGTATTTCTCACTGTTCTCCCTTCTGTTCATTTGTTAATCTCATCTTTGGTTATTTTTCGCGTTTGTGTTTGGCCTCTCATGCCAGTAAAGTCCCCCATCCTGTGCATGGCTCAGTTATCTTTGGGGCTTGTTTAGGTCCTAACCTTGTCTCTTGTACTGAACTTGCCTTAAACGTGACCCAGAGGGACACAGGCTGCTGTCGTACCTTTCTTCCCTGTGTTACGTGCAGCTCTGTCCCTCTGCAAATCCTCCTCTTGGTTTCTTGTCTTCTTCCTAGATATGGAGACATGAGGAAGGACATCGGCTTTAGGATCCGGGACATGTGGTATAACCTGGGTGAGTGTCTGCCCCCGCCCGCATGATGCTGTGCGACAAGCACCCTATGGCGAATTGCTTTTTTTTTTTTTTTTTTTTTGGAGTTTCTGGTTGGGGCTGGGTTTGAACCCACCGCCTCCGGCATACGGAGCCTGCGCCCGACTCCTTTGAGCCACACGCGCTGCCCACGCATTGCTATTATTCTTTTCAATTTTACTCCAAATCATCCTGAGATGAATTTGTCAGTAAAGTGAAAGTAGATTTGTGGGTTTCCCACCCTCATCCCAACAAGGACACTGATAAGCATTATTACTTTTGCATCCATGTATTGTCAGGATACATTATTTACTCTGAATTAAGTTGATTTTCCCACATAAATTTTTCTTTTCTTATGGGCCCCATGGAGGAAGATGATAACACTTTATTTATCGCGAAAGGATTCTTTAATGTCCTCACTTACTTTGATTTCAGGTCCCCACAAAATCAAATTCATCCCATCCATGGTGGGCCCCATCCTGGAAGTCACTCTGACTCCCGAAGTTGAGCTCCAGAAAGCCACAATCCCCATTTTCTTTGATATGATGCAGTGTGAGTTCAATTTCAGTGGAAATGGAAATTTCCATATGGTAAGTGGTAGACTTTGCAAGCTCAGAAATGCTCATACAGTCACCTCTGACTTGGTTTTTTTCTTTCCTGTATAGAGAAAGAGTAGTGTGAATAATGCAAATCAAAGATGGTCCAAAACATGAGACGTAGCACTACTTATGTCTCATTTTGTAAAGCAGTTAGATTTATAATCACATATGCAAGCCTAGAGCCTAGAAGAAATCTGTCCATTCGTATGTCTTTCCTAAAGCGACACTTTGTCTTTGGATAATTAAAAGGTAACTTCATGAATTTTAATCGTGTTTCACTATCACTGAGAGAGCAATGGAGTGAATTGATTAAAAACTCTGTCTGGGGGGTGGCGCCTATGGCTCATCGAGTAGGGCGCCAGCCCCATATATGGAAGGTGGCGCGTTCAAACCCGGCCTCGCCAAACTGTAAAACAAAAAAATAGCTGGGCATTGTGGTGCCTGTAGTCCCAGCTACTCGGGAGGCTGAGGCAACAGAATCGCCTAAGCCCAGGAGTTGGAGGTTGCTGTGAGCTGTGTGACACCACAGGGCACTCTACCCAGCGCGATAAAGTGTGACTCTGTCTCTACAAAAAAAAACAAAAAACCCTGTCTGGCCTCGGCACCTGTAACTCAGTGAGCAAGGACGCTGGCCACATACACCAAAGCTGGTAGGTTCAAGCCTGGCCCAGGCCTGCTAAACAACAATGACAACTGCAACCAAAAAATAACCGGGCATTGTGGCAGGCGCCTATACTCCCAGCTACTTGGGAGGCTGAGGCAAGAGAATCGCTTAAGCCCAAGAGTTGGAGGTTGCTGTGAGCTGTGATGCTACAGCACTCTACAGAGGGCAATATAGTGAGACTCTGTCTCAAAAAACAAAACCCTGTCCTAGTAAGCTAGGGAGTGATCCTGTGGACTGAGGTCAAAAGCATTAGTCTAGTTTTGAGAACTTGGTTCTCCTTACACGCCTTAGTTTTTTATCAACACAATGTATTATTAAAAGGAAGATTTTGGATCTCTGAAGCTTTGCAAACCAAGGCTTGTACAAGAAACAAAAATAAAAAAGAAAATTAGCATCATTAAGCTATTTTTATATGCATACTTATAACAGAAAGTAATGTTTGACTTTTTTTTTGTAAATATAAAAGCAAAAGACCGAGTCATATGAGACCACTTTGGAAAGCTTTGATAGGGAGGGGGCCTCGGTACCCTAGTTGTGAACGACTCCAAGTGTGATGCTCCCTGTGTGTGTTGGAAACAGTTCACAAGTCAGCACAGGGTTTGGGCCAAACCTGGAAGGTCGGCTGCGTCCCCTTCTAAGCCGCCGACATTGCGCTGTGAGGTTCTTCGTCTGCTTTCAGTTTGAGAATGAGCTGATCACGAAGCTGGACCAGGAGGTAGAAGGGGGCAGAGGAGATGAACAGTACAAGGTTCTTCTGGAGAAACTGTGAGTATCTCAGAAACTAAACCTCGCTTCGGTGGCATCATTCAGTAATGGAGAAAAACAGGGCTGTGCGGCGCTGGCAGAAGGACCGAGTAGCCTCAGAGCCACCGGGGCCCTCGGTGTTGTTAAGGGAGGGAACACCATTTGCTGTTGACACTGTTTATCTGACATGAGTCAAATGCGCCTGTTTTCCTGGCAAGCCCAGCTCTGGAGAACACAGCAAATGCAGGAAAAGAGGAAAGGGGGAAATATACAGAAATGCTGGCATTTGACCCAGGGTTGGAAGTTTTGAACTTCAGCCAAAGTGTAGCACCTCTAATAATGGGCTTCACAGCAACAATTCAAAGGAAGAAAATAGTTCAAGGTCTACTTGGTATGTAAAAATACCTGATGCTGGGCGGTGCCTGTGGCTTAGTGAGTAGGGCACCAGCCCCATATACCAAGGGTGGCAGGTTCAAACCTGGCCCTAGCCAAACTGCAACAAAAAAATAGCCAGGTGTTGTGGCAGGCGCCTGTAGTCCCAGTTACTTGGGAGGCTGAGGCAAGAGAATCGCCTAAGCCCAGGAGCTGGAGGTTGCTGTGAGCCATGAAGCCATGGCACTCTACCAAGGGTGACAAAGTGAGACTCTGGCAGCACGGAACACGTGCATTTGTCTCTCCCTCCTCCCTGCCAGGCTCTTGGAGCATTGCCGGAAACACAAATACCTGGCCAGCTCTGGT
This sequence comes from Arctocebus calabarensis, assembly GCA_963573935.1. NCBI lineage: Eukaryota > Metazoa > Chordata > Mammalia > Primates > Lorisidae > Arctocebus > Arctocebus calabarensis. The sequence goes on from CAUYON010071440.1 coordinate 4,567, forward strand.
GAAGTGTTCGCGCTCCTGGTCAGCAGCCTCTTAGAAAATCTGCTGGACTACAGGACCATCGTCATGCATGATGAGAGCAAGGAGAACCGTATGAGCTGCACGGTTAACGTGCTGGTACGTGCCACCCCCGGGGTCGTGTAGGGCGCTGGCAGGCACCTAGCTCGGTGCTAGGTAGGTCGTACCGACACAGGGGCGCCTTTAAGGAGGCTGTGTTCTGCAGGGTCTAGTTGGAACCTCTCTGGCTCATCTTTGGACTTGGAAACCAGCACTCACAGACCTTGAGGATGAATTCGGAAACAGGACAGAAAATGCAACCTGAGCTCCCGATGTCCTTCTTTTTTTTCTGAAGACTGTACTCAGCCTGTTTGTTTTATCTACAGGGTGGCCATCAAGAGCAACAGACAACTATTTTAAGTTGCACACAATCTTTATGGCCACCTTGTATATTCACAGTGGGTTTATAGGGCAAGGACAGAGACGCACCAGAAACACTGCACCTTGAATAGAGAGTTAGTTTATGAAGTTTTCACGGTGGCAGAACTCTCTGGTCTTGCCTGTTTCAATGTCATTAACTGGGACCGCAGACGTCAGAGGTTCGTGTTGGCTGTGCGTTCCTCAGCCGAGTAGGAGGCAGTGTCTGCAGTGACTCGGGCCTGGTACCCACTCTCTTAAAGGTTTCTCACATTCTTCAGAAGCATGGTCCTTAAAAAAATTCTTCACCTTCTCTCTGTATAGCCCGTTGCTTCCTTTCTGGCGGAGGGTGTATGACAAAGGGAAGCAATGAACCGTTTGTCACTTGAAAAGCAACAGTGGTGCCTTGGCCGTTTTTGTGGCCAACCCGTCAGCGGCTTTTGATTTATGTTGGTATTTTGTGATCTTTTTTTTCCTCCCCCTTTTTCTGGCAGAATTTCTATAAAGAAAAGAAGAGAGAGGACATATATATAAGGTAAGCGGGAGGAAATTGCTTGTTTTTGCTGTTTATGTCATGATTTATTCCCTCTGTTAATAAATAGTGTGCCCCACGCCTTGCTTGTAGCTTTGAGGACCCCCTAACGGTACGTGATATATTTAGTTTGTCCTCAAAGGGTAAACTTTTTAGATAGTTGCACAAGTAAGTGCAATATAAAGGCATGCACAAGGGGAGTTGGGGGAGGGGAGGAAGATTTCTGGCCGAGGTGTTCAGGAGGGGCCACGAAAAACTAACACGAAATCTGAGCGTGCGGTCTGTGAATCCTGCCCACGAAACAAACGCATGCATAACCAATACGCGTTCCCGGGAGAGCCTCCGTAGTTTCATTAGCTTCCCAAAGAGGTCCAAGAGCTTAAAGGAAAAAAAAAATTAAGCACCACTGTCTTAAAGTAAGAATAGAAGGGAGACCGGGTGGAATAGGAGCAATAAGGAGAAGGCACAAGGGAATAAAGAAATAGGAAGTACGGCTCGGCGCCTGTGGCTCAACGGGCTAGGGCGCCAGCCACGTGCACCTGAGCTGGTGGGTTTGAATCCAGCCCAGCCCGCCAAACAATGATGACGCTGCAACCAAAAATAAAAATGGCTAGGCGTCATGGAGGGCGTCTATAGTCCTAGCTACTTGGGAGGCAGAGGCAGGAGACTCGCTTGAGCCCAGGAATTGGAGGTTGCTGTGAGCTGTGATGCCACGGCACTCTACCCAGGGTGACAGCTTGAGGCTCTGTCTCAATAAAAAAGAAAGAAAGAAAAAGAAATAGGAAGTAACAGATTCCTTGGCCTAAGAGTGGGGTAGTGTGTTCCTGTACAGTAGCGGGGAGGGTGGGTAGGGAATCAGGCCGGGTCTGGGTGTGCAAAGAGCTGAACGCTGGACCAACTCTCAAGCGACAATGCTTTCTGCCTCTTACCAGGTATCTGTACAAGCTTCGGGATTTGCACTGTGAGAGTGAGAACTACACTGAAGCTGCCTGCACGCTTCTCTTACACGCTGAGCTTCTGCAGGTAATAAGCGGGCCAGGGAGCTGTTTCCGCAGGGAGGAAGGCCATAGGCAGCAAGGCGGCCATTCAGTGCTTTGGGCTACATTGTATCTGCCTCATGATTTTGATGAGAAAGAGCCTTATTCCAGGGACATCCTTCTATCCAAGAATATTTTTATCTCTTCTAAATAGGGACAGCTAATATTCAGATCATGATCAGGAAAATGTTGGTTATCTTTTATTTATCAAAATACTCAGATGCACAGGAGAACTTGCAGGACTCTTGTAATTGACATGCTAATGAAAGAAATAAAACATGGGGCAGCGCCTCTGGCTCAAAGGAGTACGGCACGGGCCTCATATGCTGGAGGTGGCTGGTTCAAACCCAGCCTCTGCCAAAAACGTCAAAAAAGAAAGAAAACATGGATTGATTAATATATAAAAAGATTTGTAAACCTGGAAAGAGATGAGTTACGAGTGAATCTAGCATCAGAGAAGTGCTTTCCTCTTTCTACTCTCCACTTCAGTAAAATCATGTGGTGGCCTGGATAAAAATAACGTTTATATGTCATGAATCCCAAATAATTATTTCTAGCCCTGATCTCCTCCTCTAACTTGGGATTCATGTTTAAATGGCATTTTCAGCATCAATCTCCGAATGATTAATAGACAGCTGAAACTTGATTTGATGACGGTCAACTTTGTTTCCCATTCTTGCCACTTCCCAATCCGTCATCCTGCCTTCCTGTTCCTGTTGTTTCACTAAACACCCCCCATCTACTCTGGTGGTTCAGCCCTAAACACCCCCCATCTACTCTGGTGGTCCAGCCCTAAACACCCCCCATCTATTCTGGTGGTTCAGCCCTAAACACCCCCCATCTACTCTGGTGGTTCAGCCCTAAACACCCCCTATCTACTCTGATGGCTCAGCCCTAAACGCCCCCCATTTACTCTGGTGGTTCAGCCCTAAACACACCCCATCTACTCTGGTGGTTCAGGCAACCTTGTGGTCTTCATTTCAGTTTCATTCTGTCGCCCTGGGAAGAGTGCTGTGGTGTCATTGTAGCTCACAGCACCCTCAGACTCTTGGGCTCAAGCCATCCTCTTGCCTCAGCCTCCGGAGTAGCTAGGACTACAGGTGTGCACCACCATCTTAGCTGTTTTTTCCATTTTTAGTAGGGATGGGGTCTCATTCTTGCTTAGGCTGGTCTCAAACTCCTGAGCTCTAGTAATCCTCCTGCCTTAGCCTCCCAGGATGCTAGGATTATAGGAGTGAGCCTCTGCTCCCAGCCTTTGATTCCCCTCTTCTATTCACCAATTCCCACATTCTCCATGACCGAGAAGTGTGGTCCTTGTCCAGACAGTGCCCCTAACCTATCCACCCTTGTTATCCCTCTTGCTACCGCCCTAATCCATGCCACCAGCATGCATCACCTTGAATGTCCCAGCAGGCTCCTGTTAGATCTCTCTGCTTCCATTCTTGACCCCAGCAATTCATTTCTTCTTATAATTTAATTTCTATTTCATACTAACGTAATACACATGCATTTGTAAGCTGCTAATTAAAGTCAGGAGTCCACTGCCTCACCAACTCCCATAGGAAATTTCACATTTAAGATTAGGGCACAGAAAAGCTCATTCTGTCTGGTTAGGGATGAGGCTTGTTGACTGTGGATTTCAGAGTGATCAGAAAAAAAACCCAGCATCTGTAACTTTAGGGCTTTTTCATTGAGCTGCTCAGAAATTTATACTCTTTTGTCCTGGGGTAATGTATGAGTGTGGGTCCAGCATTCTACCTAGATTGCTGTTTAGTAGAGATGTCATTTGTTAAGTCTAGCTTTTCCTTTCTGGAATAAGATCCCATCTATATCATGTGCTCTATCCTGTGTTAGGAGGGAGATTTTATGTTTCCACATGAGTCTCTGTCTATTCGTGTACATTGTTTTAATTATTCTTTACAGTATGTTTTATTCGTTACTCTTTTTATTATTTTTGAGACAGAGTCTCAAGCTGTCACCCTGGGTGGAGTGCCGTGGCTACATAGCTCACAGCAACCTCCAACTCAGGCTGAAGTGATCCTCTTGCCTCAGTTTTTCTGTTTTATTTTATTTTATTTTTTTAGTGGAGGCAGGGTCTCACTTTTTTGCTTAGGCTGGTCTCAAACTCGTGAGCACAAGCAATCCACCGCCTTGGCCTCCCAGGGTGCTAGGATTACAGGCGTGAGCCACCACACCCGGCCAGTAGTTATTCTTGATTGCTCTTCTTTTTCAGAGTTTTCCTACCTATTCCTTTTTGTGTATTTTTCCATACGGACTATGGAATCATGAAATTTAAAAATTAATTTAGTGAGAATTTACATGTTTATGAAATAGAGTTTTCTTACCCCAAAGCGTGGTATGACTTAACATTGCTTCATGTTCACATTTGTGCCCCTTCAGTGGTGTGTTAAAATTTTCTGCCTCTAAGTCTTGCGATGTTCCCTGGTAGAAATCTTAACCTTTTTTTGGATTTATTTGTTTCGTTCTTTTCTTCTACTTTCTTTCCTATGGTTATTTTCTGTGTATCTGACAGCTGTTTATTGTGAAATCAGAAAGAAACCCCAGTGTCTGTAACTGTAGGACTTTTTCATCAAGCTGCCCAGAAAATTAAACTCTTCTGTCCTGGCGTAATGTGTGAATTTGTATTAATCTTTTATTCTGCTTCTTCTCTGATGGTGTGTAGGGGTTTTTCAGTTGACTTTCTTGTATGGTGAAGAATACAACCAGAATGTCTTCAAATTGTGCTAGTGTTACCTTCTCTTGACCATTTCTATAGTCCTAATTTGTTTCATGTATCCGATTGTGTTACTCCTGCCATCAGGACAGCAATAGTCAAGTTAGCTAACAGCCTCACTTTGTTCCTGACATCCATGGGGTGTGCAAGTATTTGCGTGATACTCACCTTAGACCTTGCTTGTGCTGATGTACAGTTTTATGTTTAATAAATAGTCCAACATGGCTCGGCGCCCATAGCACGTGGTTACGGCGCTAGCCACATACACCGAAGTTGGCAGGTTCTAACCTGGCGTGGGCCAGCTAAACAACAATGACAACTGCAACAAAAAATAGCTGGGTGTTGTGGCGGACGCCTATAGTCCCAGCTACTTGAGAGGCTGAGGCAAGAGATTCACATAAGCCCAAGAGTTGAAGGTTGCTGTGAGCTGTGATACCACAGCACTCTACTGAGGGCAACATAGTGAGACTCTGTCTGAAAAAAAATAAAATATAATAAAAACAAATAGTCTAACATAAGATAGATTTGTCAACTACACATACAAATAATTTTTATCTTTTATTTTTGCTGAATATTTGTTGCATAGATCTCTTGACTTCATTAGTTGCATTGACATCGTCTGTTGCTTTTGTTTCTTTTCAGTGGTCCGACAAGCCCTGCGTGCCCCATTTGCTTCAGAGGGACAGTTACTACGTTTATACCCAGCAAGAGCTTAAAGAGAAGCTGTATCAAGAAATTATATCATACTTTGACAAAGGCAAAGTGAGTACTGGGTTGTTTCTGTGCCAGGGGAAAGAGGAGAATGACTGTAATTGTTGCAGAGCAATTCGGACGCTGACCACGTGTGGTTGGTGCGGACTGTACAAGTGAAGGGCGCTTTCCCCAACAAGAAAGCCCACACATCAGATGCCAGCCACAGTTTGGGGGTGCCTCCAGACCACCTGCACCTCACACAAACTGCCCATAAATTTTGGAGGTTCCTGTAACCTCCCTCACTTTTGATAATTTGCTAAAACAAGTAACAGGACAGAATGCATTGCTACATATAGTGATTACAGTTTTATTATAAAGGATATGGACTAGGACCAGCCACACGAAGGGACGTACAGGGCACGGTCTCAGAGCATCCCAGACACAGAGCTTTGTGTCTTCTCCCCAGGAACCTGAGGCACATCCCCTTCCCGGCAGGTTGATGGGACCCACAGAGCCTCAGTGTGAGGAGCTGTTATTGGGGTTTCATTATGTAAGCATGATTTTGATTAGCTCAGTGACTGTGTGATTCATTATGTAAGCGTGATTTTGATTGGCTCAGTGACTGTGATTCATTATGTAAGCATGATTTTGATTGGCTCAGTGACTGTGTGATTCATTATGTAAGCATGTTTTTGATTGGCTCAGTGACTGTGATTCATCATGTAAGCGTGTTTTTGATTGGCTTGGTGACCGTGATTCATTATGTAAGCGTGTTTTTGATTGGCTCAGTGACTGTGATTATGCTCCATCTCCACCCTCCCCGCCTTCCTGAAAGGGAGGCTGACATTGTGTAGCTCAAGTCCTGAGCCCAGGTTGGTATTTCTGGCAGATCCAGCCCCTGTTCTGAGGCCTTCTAGGAGCCCTCTCTGAGTCACTTTGTTAGCATTGATTTGGGTGTGTCTTGGGAACCCACCAGGAATTCCAATTACTTGGGAAGTTCCAAGGTTTTAGAAGCTCCCTCCCTAGAACTGAGGTCAAAGACAGATAAATTATTTTTTATACAACTTGTAACTTACTCTTTATCATCCCCAGTGTGTCTTTGAATTCTGATGTTTTCAATGGAAGAGAACATGAATAGATAAATTGAGGTATGAAAGGTAAAAAAGATCATCTAAAGCAGACTGACCACAGTGCTGAGTACAATGGGCAGCCCAGAGGCTTCTATTTTTCCATAACCATAACTTTGCCTTTTCATTACTCCTGGGCTTGGGAATTGGTCCCATCATCTTCTATCCATTCTCAAGATAACATTGGGGAACGCACGGTGCACACTCCACACCCTCATCAACCACCTGCCTGGCACCACAGGCTGCAGGTGACAACAGGGGCAGTGAGGCAAAATTAACAATGTGAACTCTGCCAGGGAGTTGCCGAGTTTGTGGTCAACTGGAGAAAGCGTGTCGGGTGGAAAGACCTTTGAAATTAAAAATGGAAAAAAGATATCTAGAGGAGACTGGAGGAGAAAGAAAGCAAAATGGTTTTTGGTATCCAAACAAAACGGATCCCAGATCCAGCCAGTTTCAGGTGCCTGGATAGTTTATATCCACTTACAGCTACCACATTTGTCTTATCAGTGGTACCTGTTAGTTAAATTTCTAAATAAATAAATAAATAATCTTAGAAGATCATCATGATAAAATTGCCATTGTCTATTGAGTGCTAAACTTTTTGGGATGGGTTTTAGGCTTTTCCTCTAATTCAGCGATTCTCAACCTGTGGGTCACGACCCCTTTGTAACAATGAAAATATATCCTGCATATCAGATATTTACATTACGATTCATAACAGTAGCAAAATTACAGTTATGAAGTAGCAACAAAAATAATTTTATGGTTGGGGGTCACTACATGAGGAACTGTATTAAAGGGTCCTGGCATTAGGAAGGTTGCGAACCACGGCTCTAATTTAGTTCTTCCTACATCACTCGTTAAGGTAGATACTGTGTCTGTTTTATAGGTAAGGAGCATGAGACCCAGATAGCAAGTAAAGTTCAGACTTTTAGGGTCTTTGCAAACTTTAACCCTCTTAAAAATTATTGAGGACCCCAAAACACTTTTGTCCATGTGGGTTATATCTATTCATATTTACACTCTGAGAAATCAGAAAAATTTGCTCTTTCAACAGCAATAATAAGCCTAGTTTATGGTCAGTCCCGGAGTTACAAGTATCCAGCTGATGTACAACTTGCCCTTAGAAATGGAGGCTCTTGGCTCGGCGCCTGTGGCTCAGCAAGCTAAGGCGACAGCCACGTACACCTGAGCTGGTGGGTTCGAGTCCAGCCCGGGCCTGCCAAACAACAATGACGGCTGCAACCAAAAAATGGCTGGGCGTTGTGGCGGGCACCTGTAGTCCCAGCTACTTGGGGGGCAGAGGCAGGAGACTCACTTGAGCCCAGGAATTGGAGGTTGCTGTGAGCTGTGATGCCACAGCACTCTATCCAGGGTGACAGCTTGAGGCTCTGTCTCAATTAAAAAAAAAAGAAAAGAAAAAAAGAAATGGAGGCTCTTTGGGCAGCACCTGTGGCTCAAGGAGTGGGGCGCCGGCCCCATATACCAGAGGTGGTGGCTTCAAACCCGACCATGGCCAAAAACTGCAAAAAAAAAAGAGGTAACAAGAAAAAGAAACGGAAGCTCTTATAGGTAATAGGTAAACATACCTGTTCCAACTTACATGCACATTTCACTTAAGAGCAAACCTACAGAACGTATCTCATTTGTAAATTAGTAACTGCTTAGACTTGTTAACATAAATCATATATATTCGTGAAGAATTACAAAAAAATCCTACTATGCTTATCAAAAAATTAGCCGTGTAAGAGGCTTTATTTCTACAAATCTCGTTCCTGTCTGGGTTAATGAAAGACAGGAGGAGTCTCTGACTTGCTTCTGTATCTGTTTCATGGTGATACCACATTATCATGTACACGCTGGAAAACTCCACTGTCTATTCAGGAGAGAATGAGTGTGGAAAAGGACAGTGAGAGTATTATTAGGAAGGTAGCTTTGACCTCATGGGCCCCCCGGAAGGGTCTTGAGGACCCACAAGGGCTGGAGACCCCACTTTGAGAGTCGCTGTGCTGGATGGTCTGTCTGTCTCTTTGTAACTTAGGACCCGTAGGACAAGTTCACTGTGCTCCCCTGGAGCTGTGGACGGGCTTTCTGCACCGAGTCCCGCTGATCTGGAAGGGTTTCCACACGGCACATTTCAGAGCGTTTTCAGTGACCCAGGCCCTGAAATTTCAGAGTCAGCAAATAGGACAAATGACAACTTGGAGAGATTTCATGAGAGTGTTTCCCCTTGTTTGTGGGGCGCACATCCATTCCTGCAGCAGCAACAGAGGGCGGAACATGGTACCCTGTTCACAAGGAGGAAGCAGGGAGTGAGCAGAAGCCGCGTTCTGAGCAGCCCCATCTAGGAGGCGCTTTGTGAACAACTGGGGCGGATTAGAAGGCTCAGCCTGGGATGCCACTCCAGGATACCAGTGTGTGCGTTAGCTGGTGCCCCACCTGGGCCTTAGGGCTCTAAGGCATTAACTAAAAGTCCCATCCACTGAGGAAAGAAATCGGTGTCCTCCATGAAAACACGGTTTGCCAAATTCCGTACAACAGTACTGTTAGTATCTTTTCTTTCCCCCTGAGCAACACACCCACGCACCTGCGTACAAACACACACTCACACCCCAGAATCAGAGTCCTGCAGAAGCTCCCTTCCTCAAGCTCTCAGAACCTGAACTTCAGAAATGGTCCCTCTCCCCTTTCAGTTGTAATGAGTACTTTGCCCTTTAAGCCCCAGTATCCCTTTCTTCGGCAACACGTGGTCTTGTTCAGGCTCCTGCGAACAGAACTGTTGAAGATGCCAGGTAGTCAACTTATGTGCAATTTGCACTTAGTCACGGAGACATCTGGAGAGAAAGGTTAGCTGACAAGGGTCGGGAAGCTGTACAGAAACTGAGCCCACCTGGCTGCTCCTTCCTGGTGACTCTGGCGGCTTTTGCCGCCTGGATCAATGCCTGCTTTGTTCTCCGCTTTGACCCTACTTTTCTTTTCCTGAAGATGTGGGAGAAGGCAATCAAACTGAGCAAAGAGTTGGCCGAGACCTATGAGAGCAAAGTGTTTGACTACGAGGGACTTGGCGACCTCCTGGTGAGTCGGGGTCAGCTGCATCTCCAACAGGGTTGTAAAAATGAGCGTTCAAGAAGACCTTTTTGTCAGTTAGCGAAAGTGAGGATAAGTGGTGCTGTTTACAGTGGAAAAGTAAACCTTATTTGAAGTAAACGTGAAACAGAATGTGATCTAAAGTCTGCGTCATTATTTCTCCAGATTGTCTTTTATAGAAGGTTCTGTTCTGTGAGGCAGGTAGGGTCACCTCAAAAGGGTAGTAGAATACTGGGCCTCGGATAATGGTGACCTAGAGCTGCTTTCTCTGTACCCACACTGGGGGAACCCCTGTCTGCAGCTCTCTCTTTCTTTTTATTATTTTATTTTATTTTATTTATTTATAATTTTTTTTTTTTTTTTGCAGTTTTTTGGCCAGGGCTGGGTTTGAACCCACCACCTCCGGCATATGGGGCCAGTGTCTTACTCCATTGGGCCACAGGCGCCACGCCTATTCTATTTTATTTTTTTAATATTTTTCATTGTTGGGGATCCAGGTTACACTCACTGCATTTGTTAGGTAAATTCCCTCTTATCATTGTGTCCCATCCCCGAGAGGTATGTCACACACTGTGGCCCCTGACCCCCCTTCTGCCTTCCCTCTCGCCCTTCCCCTATTCCTCTACCCCTCACCATTTACTAGGTCATCAGTTGAACTCATACCGGAATTGAGTACACTAGATTCTTGCTTCTCCATTCTTGTGATGCTTTACTAAAAAGATGTGTTCCACCACCATCCAGGTTAATACGAAAGATGTAAAGGCTCCATCTTTTTTTTTTTTTTTTTGTAGAGACAGAGTCTCACTTTATCGCCCTCAGTAGAGTGCTGTGGCGTCACACAGCTCACAGCAACCTCCAACTCCTGGGCTCAGGCGATTCTCTTGCCTCAGTCTCCCGAGTAGCAGCTGGGACTACAGGCGCCCACCACAATGTCCAGCTATTTTTCTGTTTTGCAGTTCGGCCGAGGCTGGGTTTGAACCTGTCCTACTTGATGAGCCACAAGTGCTGCCCAAGTCTCCATCTTTTTTAATGGCTGAATAGTATTCCATGGTGTACATACTCCACAGCTTGTTAACCCATTCCTGGGTTGGTGGGCGTTTAGGCTGTTTCCACATTTGGATGATTGTAAATCGATGTAGCCCTTTCTTTTTGGTGCCTTTTATGGACTTCCTGTATTCCCAGCTGTCAATAAAGCAAAATAAAAATAGCAAATACAATATTGCCTTTGAGAAGTTTTAGTAGAGGAGTTAACAGTCAGGTGACCTGTATCATGGAATAATCATTTATTTTGAGGAGCTGTTTTTGTGAAGATCACGTTGTGAAAAATGTACCAGTGTAAATACCAGCTCCTGCCATCACACACAAAAAATATTCATGTATTAATTTTAGCTACCTCATTACACTGACATGTATATTAATGGAACATGTTGCCATGTAAAAAAACATATTCCTGACAGAGACTGTCACCTAGAAAGAGTAGTAAGATGGGCGTACTAACCATTGTGGGGGGAAGGGATTAGGAACCCCCCAAATCCTCCAGTTCTGTCTTGCTTTATGGCCAACTGTATGAGGCTCAGTTGGGAAACCACTCCTCTTGTTAAGAGGCAAAAATAGAGGGGGTATCAGACATGAAAAACAGAATGTCCCCCTCCCCACCTTATGGGCACCCATAGCTGAATGAACCAAAGCCTTCAACACAAACCACAGCACAAACTGGAAAATACTTCATCACCTTGTCCCAGGTGTCTCCTTAAGTGCAGCCACCTTCCATGAATCTCAGGAAGTACCTCTTAACCTTTTAAAGGTCCTGACCCCCCTTTGGGGGAACTGCAGGAAGCCACGCACTGCCTCCCTGCACAGAATAAGCCACATGCCCTTCTGCACACAGCCTCAGGGATTCAGCCTCCAAGGCCCATTCGTGGACCTCAGGTCCGAAACCTCTGATCCAAGAAAAGGATAACCTTCCAGTCCATGGGATGTTTTCCAAAAACCTTTTGTTTCTCTGTATTACATGGGAAACAGCAAAGCAAACAGTATGATCTTCCTCCCACCCCCCACACTGTCCTCATAACCTCCCTGTGGAATGTTTTGTTTCCAGAAAAAACGAGCCTCGTTTTATGAGAACATCATTAAGGCGATGAGGCCTCAGCCTGAGTACTTCGCTGTTGGTTACTACGGACAGAGCTTTCCTGCTTTCCTGCGGGTAAGAAGCCTGAGGGTGGTCTCCAAAGCCATCAGACCAGGGGAGTCCGAAGGAGGGAAGAGGCTCATTTATTTTCCAGATGGAAAGCAGTGTGTTAGCAGCTGCCCACTGTCTTCTCACTGTGGGAGGCCAGGGAGGGAAACCACTTCCTGAGAGCTGGCCCTTCACCCCACAGCCCTGCCGCCCCTGGTGTCCTGGCAGGTCTTTTGGAAAATGACTTTCCCCAGGTGGGAGAATGCAAAAGGGAAAAACAGGGCCATTCCCTCCGCTGGGGCGCTGCTGCTGGTCAGGCCAGGGAAAAGTGTGGACTCATGCCTTATTTTATTTCCAGCCAGAGCTAGTTTGAAAACAAGCATCGTAAGAATAAGACTGCAAGGGTTTTCTAAAAATAAAAGCATTTTTGTTGTAAAAATAGCTGGGAGGATATTTTTCTTCCCTCTCTAAATTGGTCTGTAATATGATGTTGATTTTATAGTTTAACAAACAGAAACTCTTTATCTCCTGCAAAAAGGAAGCCTTTTTTAGAGCTGAGCTTTGCTAAAACACATACTAGTATTATCCATCTGCTTTCCCTTAATTAAAAACAAAAAAAAAGTGATAAAAGGAAACAGTTCACATTCCTAACAGTGCCTAATGGGGGGCAGTTTATTCCTATATTCACTTACCATTTGCTCTGTGCCAACCATAGACAAAGCATTAGAAATTGCCATGCTGATTACAGCTGGACATGGTCTCTGCCCTCGTGGATAACTTCATAGGGGAGATGTTAATAACTCTCCGATGTGAAATTTATTTAGCCTTAAGCAAAAAAGGAATCCTGTGTTATATGAATCTGTAACCAAGGAACATTTACCCAACTGAGATAAAAACTTACCTTTTAACAAAAATTGTACGGGAATGTTTATAGCACCTTTAATCACAATCGCCAAAGATTGGATCCAGCTCAGAGGTACCTTCAGCTGGTGAAGGGATGAACGAACTGTATTATATTCACGAAGTGGAATCCTGTCAGGGAGGGGAAGGAATGAACTCCTGATAAACACAGCCCCGTGGATGGCGCTCAGATGCGCTGTGCTAGGAGAAGGATATTAAGATTTAAAAGGTACACACTCCGTGTTTTCATTTATGTGACATTCTTCCCGAGGTGACACTTTCTATGAGGACAAAAACCAGGTGGTTCTCTGGGGGGTTGCTGGGGGAGTTTGGACTACAAAGAGGCATGGGAAAATTTGGGGTGGTGACGCAACTCTGCTATTTCTTGATTGCGGTCATGGTTACATTTGTCAAAACTCAGAGAATTTTACACTGAAAGGATCCATTGTATTGTATGTAAATGATGCCTTAATTTAAAAAAAAAAAGAGAGAGAGAGAGAGACAGGCAGTATTTCCCAGGGAATTTCTGCTTTAGCTGCAGGGGGAAAGTTGTGCTGAGAATCCAACAGGTGAAAGGGCTGGGAAAAGGCATTCCAGGCGGATGTGAGTTAACTCCCCAAATAAACCACAGCCCTTGGCAGATAGGACGCTGCCGTCATAGATACCCAAGGAGAACTTGATGATGGTGCGTTGACTTTGGCTGGCTTGGACTGAGGCAACACCCCGCTCCAGTTACCTCTGTGTGAATTCCTGCTGTTTGATGACTTCCCTCCCTGTCTCTGACCTGCAGAATAAAATCTTTATCTACCGGGGCAAGGAGTATGAGAGGCGAGAGGACTTCAGCCTGAGGCTGCTCACGCAGTTCCCCAACGCGGAGAAGATGACCAGCACCACGCCCCCTGGAGAAGACATCAAATCCTCCCCCAAGCAATGCATCCTTGCTGTGCGGAAGAAGGACCCAGAGGTGCTTTAACTGGGTACAGCCGCGGCTAACCCAGAGAAGCCAGGGGTCGTGGTCCCTTCTTTGCAGACCGAGGTGTCCTGTGTCCACAGACCCCTCATTTAGGCATTCAGACAAGGTTCCCATCCTATAAGAGATATCTGGGACCCTAATATCCTTAGCAGGTGGTTATGAAGTCATTACAGGGGTGGGATGACAGCAAATCCTGAATTTGAAAAGATATATTGTGTAGCCAGAAAGGGAGCTTGACTTGCCCCTAGATTTCGCGTTCTGAATTCTGGATTCTATTAGAGACGTTGAAATAATGCGTCTGCACTGGTGATGGCGGTTGGAGAGTGATTGCTAAGATTAGATCTTTAAATCAGAGAAGGAGCTCTTACCACAGAGCTGGTTTTAAAGCCTGACGTGTGGTACTGGGTTTCCAACTCCCTCATCCACAGATGCTTCATCTGTAAAAGGAGAATGATAATGCCCATTTTGTGTATTGTATGTATTAGAGATACATATTCGAAACACCTGTGGTCCTCCATAAACAGATGGGATCCAAAGATTAAACGTAGTTCCTGTTGCCTGAGCTCTGGCATTCAGAGTGATGTTTGTCCAAAAGAAATTATTTAAACCATTTCTTACCACGTATTTCCTGATGCCGCACTGATGCCTGTTTTCCTCCATCAAGGATGTTTGCAAGGTGTCTGACCAAAGGAAAAGTCCTGTAATTAATCACCGAACAAGGGATTTCAGTAACACGTAGGGAACCCCATTTTCAGTGCAGTCCTGGCATTTGGGTCAAAGGAGTGGTGGTTGCCGGTGGCATTTCCGGTGAGGAAGCAGGCAGATGGGGTTCTTGCTGCCTGACACCTCTGCCGCCCGGTTCCTTTCTTGCCTTAACGAATTTCTCAGATATGCAATGCTTCACCGTGAAGCCTGTGATGAACCTGCCGCCCAGCTACAAGGATAAACCAGTCCCGGAGCAGATCTTAAAGTGAGTGATTCTTTATTTCAAAAAAGCAGCCAGGTGCGGTGGCTATAATCCCAGAACTTTGGGAGGCTGAGGTGGGAGCATCACTTCAGTGCTTGAGCTAGGAGTTAAAGACAAAACAATTAAAAAAAAAAGTTAGCCAGGCAGGTCCCACACTACTTGAGAGGCTAAGGCAGGAGGATCCCTTGAGGCTAGGAGTTTGAGGCTGCAGTGAGCTATGATTGTGCCACTGTACTCCAGCCTGGGTAACAGAGCCAGACCCTTTTTCTTTAAAAAAAAAAAAAAAAATTGTCTCTATCACACACTTTATTAAAAGTATATAAAGGCTTGGTGGCCATAGCTCAGTGGTTAGGGTGCCAGCCACGTACACTGGGGCTGCTGAACAACAGTGACAACTACAATGACAACAAAAAAATAGCCAGATGTTGTGGTGGGAGCCTGTAGTCCCAGCTGCTTGGGAGGCTGAGGCAAGAGAATCGCTTAAGCCCAAGAGTTTGAGGTTGCTGTGAGCTGTGATGCCACAGCACTCTACCTAGGGTGACATATTGAGACTCTGTCTCAAAAAAAAAGTATATAAAAACCCAAACCTGAAATTTATGGAAGATCTGTCTATTCTGTTTTGAATGTAAGTTGAAAGCTTAGTAATGATTCCAAGGGATGTGGAGGTTTGGGGCTTTTTTAGGCAAAGGGAAATCGGGAATTTCACTCCTGGGTTTCAGATCCCTGAGCTCTTATTTTTGCTCAGAAGCATCACTGGGAGATTAGGCCCCGATGGAGGGTCTGATCCCTTCTCCTGAGAAGCTAATTGTTAAGGGGGTTGATAGAACTTTTATAAGACTGTATCATTGAGGTCACTAATTTGGGTGTAAGTGCATTTACCTTTTGACATTGTGAGCTGTGAAATAAATCCAAAAGTTCTGTAGAAGTCAGATCTGAAATGAAATCAGTTTGTGCACCGTCTCCCGCCTTCAGTGTGGAGACCCCATTGGTTGGAGGCAGCTTAGTGGGCAAAACCCAGACTGGGGCAGGTGTCTCCCAGGTTTTGGCGACATCAGATCAAGGGGCACTTGTTCCCAGAGAGAAATGACAGCCTTCTTGCTGTGTCTTTCTCCAGCTACTACAGGGCCAACGAGGTACAGCAGTTCAGATATTCCCGGCCGTTCCGGAAAGGAGAAAAGGACCCAGACAATGAATTTGCTGTGAGTCCACCCCTGTCACCCTCTAAAAGCAGGTAAAATTGACATCCAAGAGAGAAGTCTTGTACCTCGCTTGTATATGCAGCAGAAACAGTGTGCCCTGGGGACAGAGGCTTTCCCTGCGAGTTCCTACATAGCCGAGCTGTCATCGAAATGGAAAACTGGGTTGTGCTCCTGGGCCAGCTGCTAATAGGGCAAGTCTCACCTCTCTGGACCTCTTAGAGGCTTCCAGGTCTAAGGTGAGAAATCCCAAGTAGATGATCTCTTTAGGCTTTAAACATCCAGAATCCTTAAGCTTTAAGAAAACCGTGGCCCAGGCTTGGTGCCTGTGGCTCAAGTGGCTAAGGCACAGCCACATACACCTGAACTGGGGAGTTCGAATCCAGCCTGGGCCTGCCAAACAACAATGATGGCTGCAATCAAAAAAAAAAAAAAAAAGGCGTTGTGGCAGGTGTCTGTAGTCCCAGTTGCTTGGGAGGCAGAGGCAGGAGAATCGCTTGAGCCCAGGAGTTCGAGGTTGCTGTGACGCATGGCACTCTACCTAGGGTAACAGCTTGAGGCTCTGTCTCAACAACAACAACAAAAAAAACGTACCCCATGCACTAGGAATGCAGGTTCCCTCGGGAATACAATCTCACTTAACCCAGGAGTTCTGTTGGTTTGCCTGGGAACTCACCACCCTTTCATGTTTTTCTTCCTGCCACCAGACCATGTGGATTGAACGGACCACATACAGCACGGCGTACACCTTTCCTGGGATTCTCAAGTGGTTTGAAGTCAAACAGATTTCAACAGTGAGTCATTTGACATTGGAAATGAGGAAAAAAAAAAACTTTGTCTGCAAGTACAATAACAGACTTTGTTCCGGGCCCTCTGCAGAGCGCACCAGCCTGGCCGGCCTTCTCTGGCCAACTTTGTTTTTCAAAAGAGAAATAAAAGGCATGCTTGTGTAAGAGAGGTCCTTTGTAAAAGTGATGTTATAGCACCACCTCTAAAGGTTATTCACAGTGAATGACTTTTTTATGGCCAGAAGAGTGCTGTCTCCTCGATGATGCTGCCAGCCCCTGAAACATTTTTGGAATGCCTCTTCCTGCAACATCTTCTTTCAAAGCTTTTTCTCTTCTTTTTGTCTCAGCTAATCGCATCGCCCACCAGTCACCCCATTCTCCTCCTCTTTCATCTTTCCCCCGATCTGCTCATTTTACCTTTTCAGTGTTCAGGAAATCTATTTTTTTTCCAGACTCCTAATTGCTTGGTCTATTTGCCTCACTGCCTCTGTCATGAATTCCATTGATCAAACCTGACCGTTTCATTCATCTTCACGTGTACGGCCCTCCGTGGCCTACGCAGGGTTGGACTTGAGTGAAGCCCATGTCCCTTAGCACACGCACACGAGGCCTCAGCGACTGGCTCTTCCCTCTGCTCCTTTCATGCTGTTTAGTCCACCGTGAACCACTGGCTTAGTCCACTGAACCACTTTTTCTGCCTAAAAGGTTCATTTGCCTCTTCTGAACCTCACTAATTCACGATGAGATGTCACTTTAGACACTGCCTTCTCCACGAAGCCATCTCTGGAACACATATGCTGGATTAGATGGCCTGTGTCTGGGCTCTGTTGCCTCTCAGTATATTTCTTTTTTTTTTTTTTCTTTTGGGACACAGCCTCAAGCTGTCACCCTGGATAGAGTGCTGTGACATCACAGCTCACAGCAACCTCCAATTCCTGGGCTCAAGTGAGTCTCTTGCCTCTGCCTCCCAAGTAGCTGGGACTACAGGCGCCCGCCACAACGCCCGGCCA